>CM053037.1:115787012-116057012 GCA_028564925.1 Lithobates sylvaticus
CCCCATCTCTGCATTTGCCCATCAACCAATCTTATACATTTCCATTCCCTCTCCCCCCCCCCATAGTTTATCTTTTCTTATTTTGGCCTTTATGTGTCATTTGTCGCCATTGCTCGGGGCGTAGTGAAGGATTTCCCGAGTCCCCTCTCCTCCAGTCTACAAAGTCTATTGGGGGCAGTTCTAATGTTTCTACGAACGACTGTATGTCATCCTTGGATCTAAGGGTTGCTGTCTTTCCGTTTCGGGATGCCGTGAGGCTAAACGGGAACCCCCAGCGGTATTTGACATCTGCTGCACGTAGGGCCTCTAATATTGGCTTGACATTGCGTCTTTGCATCAAGGTCCGGTATGTTAAGTCAGGATATAGTGAGATGTACGTTCCATCGTAAACAATTTCAGTTTTCCTGCGTGCGTTTTTCATTATAGCTTCTTTTACTGTATATTTGTGTAATTTACATATTATATCTCTTGGTCTTTCCGCATTTGGTTTGACATGGGATGGAACACGATGCACTCTATCTATCTCAATAGATTCAGGTGCCTCATCTCCCATTATTTGGCGAAACAATTGATGGATTGTAGGGAGCAGCTCAGGCCCCTGGATTGTTTCCAGGAGGCCTTTTATTCGAATGTTCTGTCTGCGTTCCCTATTTTCGTAGTCGTCTAATTGATCTTTAAATAAATTTAACGCTCCCTCATGGTAGCTTGTTGTGTCTTGTATATCTGCGACCGTTTGCATTGTTGCTTCCTGACCGTTCTCTAGTGTTTCCACTCTATGCCCCAAGTCGCATATTTCCTCTCTAAGGTTGTCTACCGCTTGTTGGCAGGATTGTTCCACTACTGAAATTAGTTGCATAATGTCCGTTTTGGTAGGTAAAGCTTTAAGAAGCTCTCTGATGTCTCTGATGTCCGTTTCTAGATTCACCGCCTGTCTCTCAGATATTAGGGGCGCGTTGTCACTGTCCCACTCTATATTGGGCATTTGTGTTGTTGTCTCCTGGGGTGTATGACCTTCTTCATACGGATTTAAACCCATTGGGCCCTCTGTCCTCCCCAGCTCTTCAGGGTCAGTAATGTCTACAATATCTGCCAAGGGGTCCTCCTGTGTGTTCATCTCTAGGCTATCTTCCCTTGCCGCCAGGTGTGCCGATATATTCTCTGTTTCTGTTTCGGGAGCCGTTAGGCAAGTCTGGGGGGTTTTTAGTGTGGAGGTTGGGGATGTCAGGGTAGGGGATGCCAGTGATGTCAGAGTGATACGGGTATTTACCTGCGTATCTTTATGCTTCCTCCCTGGGTCCTCTTTATCCCCATTCCTTTCCTGTCCCGGCTTTAGTCCCGTCATTAAATCTTGTTTTTTCTTACCCTTTGTGCTGGGTCTCCTCTGGTCCTCTTCTCCCGCTCTGTGCCTGGCGCTGTTGCTTCCAAAGCTCTGTGTGGGGCTGCCTCCTCTCGCTGCTGCCTGACCTCTCCCTATCACGGGAGAGCTCCGCTCTTTAGATTGAATGCCTCGGCCGGTAGATCTTCTGTCGGCTGTGCCAGGCTCGGCTGAGGTCGGTGCGCTGCCTGTGTGCTCCGGTACCGGTCGGGAGCCACTCGCCTCCATTCCTCTTGTTGGGTAGTGCTGTTCCCCGCTTGACACACGGGGGGAGAGATATGCCCGTATCGCGCCGGCTTGCTGTGCTGTCTGTCTGCGTGTTGGCATCTCTCTCTCCTGCTGCAGCTGAGCGTTCCGTTCAATCAGTTCAATTGCCGGCTGGCTGTTTCATGTCCCGGGGGAGGGGCGGGAAGGTGGAGAGCGCTCACTCAACACGTCCACCTCCCATGACTGCCCAGGCATCACTCATGTCATTTGTCATGCATTATATTGACCATGTTTTTTGTATTTTTTATGTTTTTTTACCTGGGTATTTTTAAAAATATGACGCCACAAAAAATGTAGGATTAATTATTTATTCACGTATCATAAAATATGATAAAAATATAAACTTTACCCATGTATAAAACAGAAATTAACTCTGCAATAACTTAAAAACAAAAAACTTGCCTGTCAAGTAGGCCTCTTCCCTGTTTTATCAAAAAGTGTCATGTTGGTCCTTAACCTTGAACAGACCTCATCACAGATTCTGATATGTTTTTTGGAAAGGGGCCTCATAGGAGTATTGAGTTGCGGAAGCTGGGTCATCAGAAGCTGGGAGCTGGCCTAGCCTCCCCATGTTGACTTTGCACATACCCTGAGTTTGGGGGGGGGGGGGCCTAATAGAAGGAAGTGGGGATGGGATGGGATAGGGAAGGTTACTGTGTGGCACTTCATATCTGGAGATTGGCTTGTCATAACTTGAGGGATATGATGGTGGATTATAGGGGTAAGGATGGTGTTGCTGCTCAGGGTAGTGCGTGTATCTTGGGTAGTGATGGGGAGGTCTTGGTTGGGGCACATTTGGGTAGTTAAAAGCAGGTTCCTGCATCATTTTTTCTATATTTTTCTATATTTTTCCACATTTCATAGTACCGCTCTGGGGGTACCTTTTTAATTAGTGGTACAAAACTGAGTGCCAGGATTGTATCAGGACATAAAAATGCATCCACCTTTGCGGTCATGTTTTTTTAACATGTCTAATAAGCGCTCACTTTCAGGTTGGGATAGTGCTAGGCGCCTCCGTGGCACTTTGCCAGGCTAGACATGTGCAAAAGGAAAAAATTTGTTTAGTTTCGTTTTAATTCGTTAGTCAATTAATTTCATTTAGTTAGATTCGTTAAATTTGTTAAATTCGTTTTCGGATTTCGTTTAGTTTTCGACCGATTTTCGAATTCGAAAATATTTTGCGACCCAACTTTGGGTCCACGTATCTCAGGGTCACTTAGCGATAGAAACCCCAAATTGGATATGTTGTAGTGCTAGTTCTACTGTGTTTGCATACCAAATATGGGGTTTCTAGCTACAAGTGGCCCCGAGATATCTGGCCCCAAAGTCGGGTCGAAAAATGTCATTCTCTGCTGCAGAAAAGTGCTTGACATTTTGCGACCCGACTTTGGGGACACGTATCTCGGGATAGAAACCCCAAATTTAGTATGCAAATACGGTAGAACTAGCACTACAACCTCTCCAAATTTGGGGTTTCTATCACCAAGTAACCCCGAGATACGTGGACCCAAAGTCGGGTCACAAAATATTTTCGAATCCGGTTGAAATAGTTTCAAATGCGGTTGAAATAATTTCAAATGCAGTTGAAAAAATTTCAAATGCAGTTGAAAAAAATTTCAAATGCAGTTGAAAAAATTTCAAGTGCAGTTGAAAAAATTTCAAATGCAGTTGAAAAAATTTCAAATGCAGTTGAAAAAATTTCAAATGCAGTTGAAAAAATTTCAAATGCAGTTGAAAAAAATTTCAAATGCAGTTGAAAAAATTTCAAATGCAGTTGAAAAAATTTCAAATGCAGTTGAAAAAATTTCAAATGCAGTTAAAATTATTTCAAATCATGTTGATACTATTTCAAGTGGATTTGAAAATATTTTGCGACCCGACTTTGAAAAAAAAAATGAAATTGATTCTAACAGTCTGCAGAAGATCTGCAAAAAAAAAGAAGTGAAATGGCTGTTAATAGTTTACAGGAGATCTGCTATTAAATTATATATATTTTTTTATTCTGTTCTAATCTTTTCTATTTGAATTATAAATTTTGGAAGATAGTTATTTACTTATATACATCTGTCACATAAAAAAAAAGATGTGAAATGGCTGTCACGGATGTCGATCGCGAGGCAAGTACATATGCTGTATGTCATTGTCCACTTGCGTCAACACCTGCCACAAGTGCCAAGACACCTGCCACGAGTGCCACCTGACCGACCACAAGTGCCACGTGACCTGCCACGTGACCAAGTTGTGGATTGTCCACTTGCCATGTCACCTGCCACAAGTTATGGGGTTCCTAGCACCAAGTGACCCCCAGATATGGGGGATATGTCAAGTACTTTTCTACAGCAGAGAATTACATTTTGTGACCCGACTTTGGGGCCACGTATCTCGGGGCCACTTATAGCTAGAAACCCCAAATTTGGTATGCAAACACAGTAGAACTAGCACTACAACCTCTCCAAATATGGCTCACTTTGCAGACAGCTCACTGTCTGCAAACACAAAAACAAAACTTTTTATATTTCAATATTTTTATTGAGGTAGGTACAAAACAATAACAAACGTTTCACAGGTAACCAAGTAATCATCAATTCAACATATTAATGTTGCAACAGTGCATTAACATAGTGCTCATTGGTCAATAGGAATTAAGGGGCCTATAAACAGCATTTTCGTAGAATGGCTCATGCCCTTAATTGGGGTCTGGTACTCGCTAATAACTACGTAAGGGCCCTTTTCAGGTATAGTGGTACCAAAGAGGGGAGTAGGAAGGCTTCAGGGCTACTGGTGACCCTGTACAAAAATTCCAGGGTTGGTTCCCCTTCCCTGTTTGTGTTGGCCATTCTGTCCTATCTGCAACAGTTTATTCAAGTATCTTTACCAGGTTGTACGAATTGTACTTTCAAATAACAATACATTGAAATCAAATAAAAACAAGTAACGAAGAGGAAAAAAAAAAAAAAAAAAAAAAAAAAGGAGTAGCGGAAGGAGGGAGGAGAAGAAGAGAGAGGTCGGGTAGGAGGGGAGAGGAGGGGAAGGGGAAGGGGGAGGAGGGTCACCTGGAGTTCTTCTTTAGGTAGAGATGTGCTCAATCTAAGGATCCCAGATCTTGTTAAACATCTCTGATTTATTATGGAGAGTATGAGTGAGTTTGTCATTGATCATGATCCAATTGAGTTTGCTTTTTACCTGGTCTAGAGGTATGCGTGAATGTTTCCAGTTTCTTGCAATCGTTATTCTTGCCGCCAGAAAGATATAGGTTATGAGTTTCAATGATTTTTTGGGGACCTCATCTGGCAGTTTATGAAAGAGTGCACTTTCTGGGGACCGTCGTATGTTGACACCTGTGACCGAATTGATCAGATTGTATATTCTGATCCAGAATCTGACAACCAGTGGGCATTGCCACCAAACATGGTGCATGGTGCCCATCTGTCCACACTGCCGGAAGCAATTAGGTGAGGAAGATGGGTGCATTTTTGCTATTCTTGTGGGGACTAAATACCACCGGAGCAACGTCTTATAGTTTGCTTCGATAAGGGTGGTGTTAATAGAAATTTTTGACAGGCTATGGGCAATATCTTGCCAGTCTGACATTTCAAAGGAGAGGTTCAGGTCGCTCTCCCATTGTGTCATGTATGATAATTTAGAGTCAGGTTCAGTAAGCGAAGAGTAGACAGCAGAAATTCGCCCTCTCTGATTGCTTCTATTTTGGCAGGTCAGTTCTAGAGTGGTGAGAGTGACGGGTCCACCCCCCTTTTTGAGTTTGGAAGTGATAAATGAGGAAATTTGATTGTATCTAAAAATCTCGGCGGGGGGCATTGAGAAGTTATCTTTGAAGTAATCTCTCGAGTGCATTTGATTGCCATAGAGGAAGTCCCCAATTCTTAATAGACCCTTATTAAGCCACCATTGGAACTGTTGTGGGGTAAGGCCAGGGGGGAATTCTGGGTTACAGAATATGGGTGCTAGAGGTGTGTGATATGATGCGAGGGATGCTCTATGTCGTGTCCTGTCCCATATCGCCAATGAGTGTGACAGTGTGGGGCACATTATAGGTGGGCGTTTGCGGTTGGAAAGCCACATCAGTGTTCCTATAGCAATTGGGTGGCACGCCAGTGCCTCTATATACACCCATAGAGGGGCCGAGCCTCTGGCTGTTGTGTAGATGAGTTGAGCTATCTGTGCTGAGTGATAGTATGCTTGTAGGTTGGGAAGGCCGAGTCCTCCCATAGTTTTAGGTGTGTAAAGTGTTTTTTTTTGTATTCGTGATTTCTTGTTCCCCCATATAAAACGTAGGACTTCAGTTTGTATGTGTTGCATGCCTCCCTTTGGAATTGCTACTGGTAGTGTTCGAAAGTAGTATAGGAGTCTGGGTAAGAAGGTCATTTTTATTGAGTTGATTCTACCGAACCAGGAGAGGGAGTAGTCAGTCCAAGCACGAAGGTCTTCTTTAAGTTTTTTGAATAGAGGGGGATAATTGGCTTTGTACAGTGTAGCTATTGAAGGGGTCAGCTGTATTCCCAAGTATGGGAGGGAGTGGGAAGCCCACTTGAAGCTATGTAGGCTTCGGAGGAGCTGTACTTCAGAAGGGGGTAAAGAGATATTAAGTGCTAGAGTTTTTTGTGTGTTCAGAGTCAGACCTGAAATCAGTGAGAAACGGTGTAGTAAGGATAAAAGTTCTGGAAGAGAAGTCTGGGGTTTGGTTATGTACATAAGAACATCGTCTGCAAATAGTGCACATTTGTGTTCTTGTTGGCCACATTGGAACCCATGAATGTTAGGGTGGGATCGAATGGCCATTGCTAGGGGCTCTATTGCCAGGGCAAATAGTAAAGGGGAGAGTGGGCATCCTTGTCTAGTGCCTCGCTGAACTGGGAGGATAGATGATTTATGGCCTCTGATAGAAATTTGAGCCATCGGTGAGCTATAAAGCGTTTTCATCAGTGCGAGAAATGTGGGTCCGAATCCCATGGTTTCGAGGGTAACAAAGAGATAGTCCCAGTTTAAGCTATCAAAAGCTTTATTAAGGTCTAGTGACAGTAGTAAAAGTTCCCGATTTGGGAGATTGTCCCAGTTGGAGCGTGCCGCCGAGATCAGAGCAATGGATCTGCGAATTTGATCCAAGGTCTGACGTCCTGCGACAAACCCCGACTGGTCTTTATGTATATAATGTTCTAGAAAGGAATTGATTCTGAGGGCCAATATCTTTGTTAGGATTTTTAGGTCACAGTTAATTAGTGATATTGGGCGGTAGTTGCGTACATCGGTAGAGTCCCTGTTAGGCTTAGGGATTACGCTGATGTAGGCCTTGTTATCGTCCGGTGGGACCATTCCCCCATCCCTCAGGGAGTTGAAATAAAGGCTCAGGTGTGGGGCTAGTTGTGCGGAAAACTTTTTATAGTAAATATTGGGAAACCCGTCCGGGCCCGGAGATTTGTGAAGTGAGAGAGATTTTATAGCGTCATTGACCTCTTCGCTTGTAAATGGTTGGTCTACTAGCTCTCTATGATCGTCGGTAATGGTCGGGAGAGGGAGAGTCCCCAAGAATTCCCTGATGGACGATGGGGCCACAGTTTGTGGTTTCTTATACAAGTCGGCGTAGAACCCATAGAATTCATCAAGAACTTTTTGGGGGTTCTGTGAGAGCTGTCCTCCGGATAACCTTATTTTGGGAAGTGTGTGATGGGAGTGTCTGGGAGTAAGTTTATGTGCTAATAGGGATCCTGGGCGATCCCGCCATGTAAAAAATTTATGGTTCGTCCATCTTAGCTGTTTTTCAGCCCTTGTAGTAAGGCATATGTTTAGTTCCAGTCTGGATTGTTCTAGCTTCTTAAATAGGTTGGGTGAGGGGGAACGCTTGTGCTGTTTGGCTAAAGATTCAAACTCTCTGGTTTTGGCAGAAATCAGTTCAGTGCGAGCTTTCTTCAGTCTGGAGGCTAGCTGAATAAAGGAGCCCCTTATACTGGCCTTGTGTGCAGCCCAATTTATGGCGGGGGAAGTGTCCCCCGGAATGTTGTTTTCAAAGTAGGTTTGTATATGATTTGATATCTCTATGCATTGAGTTTCGTCACTAAGTAGGGATTCATTTAATCTCCAGTGATTACCTGTAGGTTTGTCACTAAGGCCTGTAAGCTGGACCATAATCGGGTCATGGTCTGACCATGGGGTTGATAATATTTTTGCTGATCTCAGTTTAGGTATCATCCCTGAGGGGAGAAATATGTGATCTATACGGGAGTAGTGTCCATGTGCCCTAGAATAGTGGGAATAGTCCCTAGCGGTGGGATTGGCTTCTCGCCAGGCATCCACCAGGTCATATTGGTGTAGCGTCTGTGCGAATTTGCGACTTTGTCTGGGGGGGGATCGGAGACCTGAAGTGTGTGATTTATCTTTGATTAGATCTAGCGCTAGGTTAGAATCGCCAGCCAAAACCACCACACCCTCTAGTTCGGGTCCTAGTAGTTTTAGAAGGGCTTGGAAAAAGGCAGTTTGGTTTGTATTGGGGGCGTAGTATACTAAGATGGTAGTTAAAGTTTCACCTAGGTGGCCTTTCACTAGGATGTAGCGGCCTTCTTTGTCTTTAATAGTTTTAATTTCTGTGAATGAAACATGTCTTGAGAAGCAGAGGGCGACCCCTCTTTTCTTTTCCGAGGCATTCGCAAAAAAGCAAAGAGGGTATTCCCTATGAAGGTATCGAGGGGTGAATGAAGATGTGAAGTGTGTCTCTTGGAGAGCTACAATATCGGCTCCCAGGGATTTATAATGTGTGAAGGCATTGATTCGCTTGGCCGGCGATCCAAATCCCTGCACATTATGGGAGAGCAGGCGGACATTATGAGGTGTTGGTTTTACAGGAAACATGGGAAACATTCAAGAGCAACTATAAGCAGGCTTACCCTTCGGTCTGTTGGTTTCGGAGCTTGTATGTGTAGAGAGGTTGTCCAGGTGGCCCTCGGGAAGGAACAGCAGTAGAGAGGATTAATGTTGGGTTTGGGGGAGGGGGGAGAGGGGAAGGGTCTGGAGTTAACCAGAAAAGTGACAGTAGTAGAGATGAGAGGGGCGGGAGGGGGGGGGGGGGAAAGAATAATAAGAAAAAGTAAAATAATAAAACCAAGCGGTCGGTCCAGGGGACTCCTGGAGCCGAGTGACATAACTTAGACATGTTACTAAACGGATGTACAAACAGTATTCAATTAAAGTGTCCCAGGGGTAAACCCTGGGTGTGAAGGAGTCTTCACCAAAAACTAGTAATGGGAAGAGTCCTCCAAGTAGGGAGTGCACATGGTCATCCCCCAGCAACCGTAAAAACTGGTATTCAAAAATAGAAAAAAGCACATAGGTAACTAGAAAACATCTTTGGCCTTTACATCTCGCCCCAATAAACTGATGGGGTTGTTTGGTCAAATATGCTTGATAGGTAACATATTGTGCAAGGTAAAAAATGTAAGAAAAGTGCAAAAAAGAGATTTAGTGGCCAGTTCAAGTAATCATGGCCAGGTAAGGCATCGGTGTTTTGCTTCAGCAAATTTCAGCCGCTCTGTGTGGCGCCTAATGTCCTTCTCTAGGGACCACTGAGAAGACACCACGGCGGGTTTAAGTCAGTTCAGTTCAATTCAACGATCTAAACAAGAGTTCCATTCTCTTAGGATGCACGGGATGTTGAGGCAAGCTTCTTGGTCGACCTTGTTGACCACAAGGGGGAAAGGGGAGGGGGAGGGGATTCTCTGGATCCAAGTTGGTTCCGCGATGACGGGTCGTGGGATATGAATCCCAGTTTCAATAGAATCATCTCGCCTTCAGTGAACGATGAGAAGGAATATGATTTGCTGTTAAAAGAAAATTGGAGACGGAAGGGATAGTTCCATCTGTAGCGAATGTTGCGTTGGGTCAGTGGCGCTAATAGAGGTTTGAGTGATCGCCTTTTTTGGATCGTGGCTTGTGAGATATCAGCAAAAATTTGTATCTTGATGCCATCTATTTCTAGGTCTGGGTTTTCACGGGCATGACGCATCACTGCTTCCTTAATCTTAAAAAAGTGTGGCTTCACAATCACATCTCTGGGAGGGCCATCAGGTTTGGGGGATGTCAGGGTTCTATGGATTCGATCAATTTCCATATGGATCTCGTCTATGTTGGGTACAGCAGCTTGCATCAGAGATTGTGTTATGGAGGTAATATCTTTTATATTTTCCGGGATACCACGGATACGGAAATTGTAGCGTCTTGCGCGATTTTCAAGGTCGTCGATCTTTGAATATGCGTCTTCAAGTCGATCTTGTAGGTCAGTGATCATGTTTGAGTTTTGCGATACTCTATGGACCGTGTCATCCATCTTGGATTCAATGCTACTCAATCTGCTGCCCATTTCCTGGAAATCTTGTTTTATGTCTGAAGCTAATTTGTCAGTAGCTTTAGATAGTTCTCTTTGAAGCAGGTCGGCAAAGCGTGCTAATAAAATTGGGTCTCCTGAGTACTGTACAGGGGGAGCAGCCGGGGATTCTGCATCTGATATAGATTCTTGGCTGCTGGGCTGGCTGTATATGGCTTCTGCTACCTCTCTGTCCAAGAGGGAAGATGTCTGTGACTCCATGCTGGGGGACATGGCTGCAGTTTGTGAGGGAGATAGTGCAGGGGGGTTGGGCGGTATGCAGTCTGTGGTTGTCGGCTCACCTTTGTGTGGAGAGGGCTTTGCAGGACCCAGTGCTGGGTATTCCGCCTCATAGCTCTTTGGAGGGGCTTGCTTCTGGGCTGAGGGTGGCTGTTTCCCCTTCCCCGAGGCCTGCATGCCTCGTGTGTGATGGCCGGTCGCCATCTTGAAATCTTGTGGTGTAGCGCGGGTCGAGATCCGGGAGCCGGTTTGAGGCTGGCTTCCCGGTTTTTGTGGCATCCGAAGTGTGCCTGGGACCTTCCGCAGGGGGGTCAGGTTATCGATGGGTTCGGGCGAGGTGTGGGGCCGCTGTTTAAAGCTGATGTTGCCGGGGGATGAGCGGAGCTGATCAGGTGGACATCCGCTCCGTCCGGCCGCGCATGCGCACTCTACATTTTTTATTTATTTCAAATCTGGTTGAAATAGTTTCTAATGCAGTTGAAATAGTTTCAAATCTGGTTGAAATAGTTTCTAATGCAGTTGAAATATTTTCAAATTTGGTTGAAATATTTTCAAATTTGGTTGAAATAGTTTCTAATGCAGTTGAAATAATTTCAAATCTGGTTGAAATAGTTTCTAATGCAGTTGAAATAGTTTCAAATCTGGTTGAAATATTTTCAAGTCTGGTTGAAATAGTTTCTAATGCAGTTGAAACAGTTTCTAATGCAGTTGAAATAATTTGTAATGCAGTTGAAATAATTTCAAATCCAGTAGAAATATTTTTAAATTCGGTTGAAATATTTTTAAATCCGGTTGAAATATTTTCAAATCCGGTTGAAATAATTTCAAATCCAGTTGAAATAATTTCAAATGCAACAGATTTTTCGAATTCGGTCAAAAACGAAACCAAATCCGAAAACGAATTTAACAAATCTAACTAAACAAAATTCATTAATTAATGAATTAAAACAAAACAATTTTTTTCCTTTTGCACGTCTAACACGGATGTCGATCGCAAGGCAAGTACATATGCTGTATGTCATTGTCCACTTGCCACGTCACCTGCCACAAGTTGTGTATTGTTCACTTGCCACAAGTGCCACGACACCTGCCACGAGGGCCACGTGACCGGCCACGAGTGCCACGTGACCGGCCACGCATGCCACATGACCGACCATGAGTGTCACGTGACCGGCCACGTGACCAAGTTGTGGATAGTCCACTTGCCACGTCACCTGCCACAAGTTGTGGGGTTCCTAGCACCAAGTGACCCCAAGATAGGGGCGATATGTCAAGTACTTTTCTGCAGCAGAGAATGACATTTTGTGACCCGACTTTGGGGCCACGTATCTCGGGGCCACTTGTAGCTAGAAACACCAAATTTGGTATGCAAACACAGTAGAACTAGCACTACAACATCTCCAAATTTGTTTCTATCACCAAGTAACCCCGAGATACGTGGACCCAAAGTCGGGTCACAAAATATTTTCGAATCCGGTTGAAATAGTTTCAAATGCGGTTGAAATAATTTCAAATCATGTTGATACTATTTCAAGTGGATTCCAAAATATTTTGCGACCCGACTTTGAAAAAAAAATTAAATTGATTCTAACAGATAGATAGATAGAAGATCTGCAAAAAAAAAAAGTGAAATGGCTGTTAATAGTCTACAGGAGATCTGCTAAAAAAAGAAATAGATGCTAATAGTCTGCAGGAGATCTGGTGAGAAAACGAAATAGATACTAATAGTCTGCAGGAGATCTGCAAAAAAATTTAATAGATGCTAATAGTCTGCAGGAGATCTTATGGGAACAAATAGTAATCTGCATTCTGCAAAAAAAATGTAAAATGAAATAGATAGTATCTATATTCTATTCTGTTCTATTGTTTTGCTAGTCTAGGCTCTATTTCTATTCTAATCTTTTCTATTCAAATTCGAATTCATTCTATACGAAATTCGAATGTCGGAAAAAAATTATATATAACCCTCTTCCGAAATTCGAATTTAGTATATAATGATTTCGATTTTAATAGAAAAGATTTTAATGGAATATAAAAGAAGAGACTAGAAAAACAATAGAACAGAATAGAATAAAATATAATATATTCTATTCTGTTCTATTGTTTTTCTAGTCTATTTTCTATTTTATTATAATCTTTTCTATCCAAAGTTAAAATTAATTAATTAAAAAATTTGAATTCATACTATTTGAAATTCGAATTTATTCTATTTGAAATTTGAATTTCCGAAAATGGTATATTCTTTCTATTTGCACTTGTGGCAGGTGTTGTGGCAGGTGTCTTGGCACTTGTGGCAGGTGTTGTGGCAAGTGGACAATGACATACAGCATATGTACTTGCCTTGCGATCGACATCCATGACAGCCATTTCACATCTTTTTTTTTATGTGACAGATGTATATAAGTAAATAACCATCTTCCAAAATGTATAATTCAAATAGAAAAGATTAGAACAGAATAGAAAAAAATATATAATTTAATAGCAGATCTCCTGTAGACTATTAACAGCCATTTCACTTCTTTTTTTTGCAGATCTTCTGCAGACTGTTAGAATCATTTTCAATCAAAATAGTATCAACATGATTTGAAATTATTTCAACTGCATTTGAAATTTTTTCAACTGCATTTTGAAATTATTTCAACCGCATTTGAAACTATTTCAACCGGATTCGAAAATATTTTGCGACCCGACTTTGGGTCCACATATCTCGAGGTTACTTGGTGATAGAAACAAATTTGGATACGTTGTAGTGCTAGTTCTACTGTGTTTGCATACCAAATTTGGGGTTTCTTGCTATAAGTGGCCCCGAGATACGTGGCCCCAAAGTCGGGTCACAAAATGTAATTCTCTGCTGTAGAAAAGTACTTGACATATCCCCCATATCTGGGGGTCACTTGGTGCTAGGAACCCCATAACTTGTGGCAGGTGACATGGCAAGTGGACAATCAACAACTTGGTCACGTGGCAGGTCACGTGGCACTTGTGGCCGGTCATGTGGCACTTGTGGCCGGTCACATGGCAATTGTGGCAGGTGTCTTGGCACTTGTGGCAGGTGTTGTGGCAAGTGGACAATGACATACAGCATATGTACTTGCCTTGCGTTTGACATCCGTGACAGCCATTTCACATCTTTTTTTTTATGTGACAGATGTATATAAGTAAATAACCATCTTCCAAAATTTATAATTCAAATAGAAAGATTAGAACAGAATAGAAAAAAATATATAATTTAATAGCAGATTTCCTGTAGACTATTAACAGCCATTTCACTTCTTTTTTTTTGCAGATCTTCTGCAGACTGTTAGAATCAATTTCATTATTTTTTTCAAAGTCGGGTCGCAAAATATTTTCGAATCCGCTTGAAATAGTATCAACATGATTTGAAATTATTTCAACTGCATTTGAAATAGTATCAACATGATTTGAAATTATTTCAACTGCATTTGAAATTATTTCAACTGCATTTGAAATTATTTCAACCGCATTTAAAACTATTTCAACCGGATTCGAAAATATTTTGCGACCTGACTTTGGGTCCACGTATCTCAGGGTTACTTGGTGATAGAAACCCCATATTTGGAGAGGTTGTAGTGCTAGTTCTACTGTGTTTGCATACCAAATTTGGGGTTTCCAGCTATAAGTGGCCCCGAGATACGTGGCCCCAAACTCGGGTCGCTAAATGTCATTCTCTGCTGTAGAAAAGTACTTGACATATCCCCATATCTGGGGGTCACTTGGTGCTAGGAACCCCATAACTTGTGGCAGGTGACATGGCAAGTGGACAATCCACAACTTGGTCACGTGGCAGGTCACGTGGCACTTGTGGCCAGTCATGTGGCACTTGTGGCCGGTCACGTGGCAATTGTGGCAGGTGTCTTGGCACTTGTGGCAGGTGTTGTGGCAAGTGGACAATGACATACAGCATATGTACTTGCCTTGCGATCGACATCCGTGACAGCCATTTAACATCTTTTTTTTTATGTGACAGATGTATATAAGTAAATAACCATCTTCCAAAATGTATAATTCAAATAGAAAAGATTAGAACAGAATAGAAAAAAATATATAATTTAATAGCAGATTTCCTGTAGACTATTAACAGCCATTTTTTTTTGCAGATCTTCTGCAGACTGTTAGAATCAATTTCATTTTTTTTTTCAAAGTCGGGTCGCAAAATATTTTCGAATCCGCTTGAAATAGTATCAACATGATTTGAAATTATTTCAACTGCATTTGAAATTATTTCAACCGCATTTGAAATTTTTTCAACTGTATTTGAAATTATTTCAACCGCATTTAAAACTATTTCAACCGGATTCGAAAATATTTTGCGACCCGACTTTGGGTCCACGTATCTCGGGGTTACTTGGTGATAGAAACTAGTTGGGAGGAGCAAGATGTTTTGGAGGAAGAACAAGAACAACAAACAGAGGAGGAAGCACCCATTGATATTCCAGAAGACACAGAGGATTTAGCACTAATCCAAACATCTTCCAGTCTCTGGGAAACTAATCCAGAAGACCAATGTTCACAAATTGGTCAGCCTTAGACATGTGCATTTCGTTATGTTCCGAATCGAAATTCGGACAAATTTTTCATTATTCGGACATTCGAAAATCGCGGACGAGATTCGGAATATCTCAGGGTCACTTAGTGATAGAAACCCCAAATTTGGATATGTTGTAGTTCTAGTTCTACTGTGTATTTGGGGTTTCTAGCTATAAGTGGCCCCGAGATACGTGGCCCCAAATTCGGGTCACAAAATGTCAAGCACTTTTCTGCAGCAGAGAATGACATTTTTCGACCCGACTTTGGGGCCACATATCTCGGGGGCCACTTGTAGCTAGAAACCCCAAATTTGGTATGCAAACACAGTAGAACTAGCAACATATCCAAATGTCCGAATAATGAAAAATTCGTCCGAATTTCGATTCGGAACATAACGAAATGCACATGTCTAAGGCTGACCAATTTGTGCAGGAGCAGAGGATGGCCCAGGGACAGCCTCCTCTGCCCCTGGACATTGTTCTTCTTGATTAGTTTCCCAGAGACTGGAAGATGTTTGGATTAGTGCTAAATCCTTTGTGTCTTCTGGAATATCAATGGGTGCTTCCTCCTCTGTTTGTTGTTCTTGTTCTTCCTCCAAAACATCTTGCTCCTCCCAACTAGATTCTGTCCTGTTTTATATTGTGAAAATTTAAAAAATTAACTAGGCATATTGATGATTACCAGATTGTGCGTTACATAGATGATGTAAATGAAAACTTACTCCCTCATCTCCACAATGGGTTGTAGAAAATCCAAGTCCCTGGCAAACATATAGGGTGCCCTAGGCGCGGCCCCAGAGCCACTCCTTGTTTCTTTGAGGTGCCTCATATATTTTCTGTAAGCATCACGCATACTACGCCATCTTGTCTGTAAGTAGTGCACTGAAAAATAAAGAACAACATAATGACATTTTTTTTTTCTTTTTAGGTACTTAGCAACAGGAAATTCCTTTGGAAGTTTGCACTATGAATTCAAGGTTGGAAAATCAATGATTAGTGGCATTGTTCATGCTACCTGCCTAGTCATATGGGAAGAACTGAAGGACATTGTGATGAAGAAGCCCAAACAAGAAGAATGGCTGATGATAGCCGACCTATTCTGGGAGTGATGCAACTTCCCCAACTGTCTTGGAGCCATTGATGGCAAACATTTACGCATCCTCAAGCCTCCAGCTAGTGGGAGTCAATTTTTTAATTATAAAAAATATTTTTCGTTGGTATTAATGGCAGTGGCAGACGCAAATTATAAATTTATTTATGTTGATGTAGGTTCTTATGGCAGCAGCTCAGATTCTAGTGTATTCTCACATTCCTCATTTGGCCGCATGCTGCGTGACAATACACTAGACTTGCCCAATAATTCTCCCCTGCCAGGGACTACAGAGCCTCTCCTCCCACATGTATTTGTCGGAGATGAAGCTTTTGCACTGTCCCAGAACATGCTCAGGCCTTATTCAAGTCGCTCTCTGACAACTGAAAAAAGAGTGTTCAATTATAGGCTGACTAGGGCACGACGAGTAGTAGAATGTACATTTGGAATTCTTTGCAATAAGTGGAGATTCATGCATACCTCTATTAACCTCAGTATTGATCATGCGATCAGTGCGATTAAAGCTGCCTGTGCACTGCACAACTATGTGCGTGAAAGAGATGGGTTTCTTTTTGAAGATTCCCTGACCCATAACATGGAGGCAGCACATTGCAATATTCCTAGGGGCAGCACTACTGGTACACTTATTAGAGAAGAATTTAGGAATTTTTTTTGTCAGCAGCTGGGGAGGTGCCTTGGCAGATGAATTCTATTGACTAAAAATAAATATGTATTTTTTTGCTGGATGTAAATGCACAATAATATAATGCTAAGTGTGCTGTATGAAAAATGTTGTATGTAATTTTGGCTATGAGAAATAAAACTTTTTTATCTCACATTTGTGGTGTATGTCATATTACTAACCTTAGAAATTATAAGAATATGCATTTATTTAGGGACTCATCCATCCCTAGATAAAGCTGTTATGTGCACAATGTTTACAGCATGTGGTCTGGTACAGATTTGGGGGTGACCACATGCTGTTTGTTAAAATCTAATTAATTAAATTAATGTACACCATCTAAAAAATACAGGACAGCATATATAGGTAGTAAAAGGTAATAAAAAAAAACTTACATTTGTCAGCCTGAACTTGGGAAGAGCACCTGTTCCACTCTGGCAAGAGGTCTCTGGCAATGTCCTGCTATGCACGTTTTTTGACAACGTTGTCCTTATATTTAGGATGCCGGGTGTCATAAATCATGGGTTTCTCCCTCACAAGTCTGATCAACTCCTCACAATCCACAGATTTTTTCTCCTTTGATGATGCTTTTCGTCCTCTTTTGGACATGCTGGTTCCAGTCCGGATTTCAAAACACACAGGGGAGGAACAGGAAGAAGGGGAGGTGTTGGAGTGGCGCGAATTTCTGTTCAGGACGCAAGCCAGATGCGAATCAGATGCGTGCCCATAGAAGATAATGGGCCTGAATTCGCACCTGATCCGTCCCGTACTGCACCAAAGTCGGTGGCGGTTTTTCTGCAATTCGCAGTGCGCATGCACCGGACATGTGTGAACGTGCCCCATTGAAAACAATGGGTTTTCAAATGTCCTGCGAATTCGCAGTATTTTGCCCCGCTGCAAATTCGCAATAGTGTGAACCCGGGCTAAGCCTTCAAATGGATAGCACAGTATTGGACTGCGGTCACGGCGGACCCGAGGTGTGCAGGCGTTTGGAATATCTCTCACCCCCTCCTCAATGTCCGATCACAGTATCGAATCACTGCTCCCTGGTTTGATGTCAAGCGTCACACGTCACTGATGAGGGGGGCGTGGCTGTACGGGAATTTTGGAAAGACCCCATTTGACCCCATTTTGGATAGTAGACACCCAAGCTATTTGCTGAGAGGCATGTTGAGTATTTTGCAGATCTCGCTTTTTGTCACAAAGTTTTAAAAATTGAAAAAAATGTATAAAATAATAATAGTTTTCAAAAACAAAGGAGAGCTGAAAAATACTCACCATGCCTCTTAGCAAATACCTTGGGGTGTCTACTTTCCAAAATGGGGTAATTTGAGTGCTTTTGCTCCAGGGTTTTAATCTTGGCCGTCAGGACCTGCGTTTTTCTCCTCCTCTCCCCCCTCCCCCCCCCCCCCTTCCTCCTCGTTTGCCAGGTGAGTTTAAACCTTTCACATTATACGATAAAAATTTAATTTCGATGTCCTTCATTTATTTTTTGGGGTTTTCCTCTTTTTTTCTTTTTCCCTTCCCTTCTCTTACCCCAACTAGGGTCCCCGGGTCGTTAGGGGCCCGGGGGGGCCATCCTTTGTGGCTTCCCTTGGACTCCGGATTCCTGGTGAGGTGAAGTTTGTTTTAGCCCTCCCCTCCCCCTCCGCGACCCAGGACTCGGGGCGCAGAGGGGGCGGGGGGCAGGGCCGATTTGAACAGAATTCTCTTTGTAGCTACAAGTGGACATTCGCCCCTCTTCCCTCCCCTCCCCCACCACCCCCACCGGGTCCCCCCCGGCCTCCATTTCAATCCAGCCCTGCAGATGCTATCTGGACATTTCAGCATCCTTATGGCCTTCGTAACTGTGATAGGTAGTGAGGAGTAAAATCAAAATTTTACGTTACTTTTCCCGATGTTTTTGGGCTTGCCGCCCCTTATAAATCCTGAAGGTGGTGATTGGTTTTCGGGGTCCTGTAAGCTTATAGAGTTAGGCTCCTAAAAAGTCTCACACATGTGCTATCCCCATACTCTCCCTTTCATTCCGTTGTGCAACTTTTTAGAGTGAGTAAAATAAGAGGAGAAGCAACAGAATGTATTTTTGGAGCTCCGTCATATCCAAACAGCATTTAAAGGGAAGGGAGCCAAACCGCTTTATTGGAAAGAATGTCAACTCTGGGGCCTAGTGCGCACCGAGGTCTACCTGGTGCTATTGTGTATATATGCACCTGTAAGTTTTCACTCTGCCGTATATGCCCTAAATGACCATTGTGAGATAGCTCTTGGGGGGCACACCAGACACCAGCTGCTGCTCCCCTCTTGATATGGGGTCGGTTTAAGCTATGACCCGCCTGTCCCCTCTTGCAGGAGTCGGAGGGGGGGGGGGGAGATGAATGCCCCAGCAGGGGTAGGAGGGAAAGGGAAGACGAAGGCACTCAAGCACGGTAGAGAAACAGAGGACCAGATCCAATCATCCTTCATATGAGAGACACAAGGGGGGAGGAAAAAAAGAAAGAAACTGCACGCCGTCCTAGCACATTTATGGAGTCCTGAGCTTGTCTTCAGCATGGCACAACAACAGGCAGTTTTACTCTTACCTCTAGGTGGACCGAGTTCCAGTGGGGGTGTGATGAATACTCACGGTCGGGGGGTCATCCCGGCGGCGCTGACCGCGTTTGTTTAGGCTTCGTTTGCTGAGGCGGGGTGGTGGGGGGGAGAGCCGGGGCCAGACGTCCTGATTGCCGCTGTTAGAGCCGCCGGTTAAGCTGTTTTTTCCCTATGCGGGGGAACCCGCATGTCCCGAGCTGCTTTCCCCGGGGGAGCGAGACGACGAGCAGGCATCCACATCGTCTCTTCCCCGGAGCGGTCCCGCGTCCTCCCTGGCTGTGCTGCTCCTCTGTCCTCCTCGGCCCTCTGGCCCAAACTCCTCCCTCCGTGCTGACGCTGCGCTACGTCGGCACGTCCATCACTGTCCTGCTCCCTGGTTTGATGTCAAGCGTCACACGTCACTGATGAGGGGGGCGTGGCTGTACGGGAATTTTGGAAAGACCCCATTTGACCCTATTTTGGATAGTAGACACCCAAGCTATTTGTTGAGAGGCATGTTGAGTATTTTTGCAGATCTCGCTTTTTGTCACAAAGTTTTAAAAATTGAAAAAAATGTATAAAATAATAATAGTTTTCAAAAACAAAGGAGAGCTGAAAAATACTCACCATGCCTCTTAGCAAATACCTTGGGGTGTCTACTTTCCAAAATGGGGTAATTTGAGGGTGGGGGGGGGGGGGTTGTGCTATCTGGACATTTCAGGGCCTTCGTAACTGTGATAGGTAGTGAGGAGTAAAATCACCATTTTACGCCCTTATAAATCCTGAAGGTGGTGATTGGTTTTCGGGGTCCTGTACGCGGTTAGGCTCCTAAAAAGTCTCACACATGTGGTATCCCCATACTCAGGAGAAGCAACAGAATGTATTTTGGGGTGTAATTCCACATATAACCATGTCATGTTTGAGCAATATATCATTTAGTGACAACTTTGTGAAAAAATAAAATAAAAAATTACAAATTAAATTGTAATTTTCCCGCAACTTGTGGCAAAATATAAAATATTCCATGGACTCAACATGCCTCACAGTAAAAAGCTTGGGGTGTCTACTTTCCAAAATGGGGTCATTTGGCGGGTTTTGTGCTATCTGGGCATTTTACGGCCTTCAAAACTGTGATAGGTAGTGAGGAGTAAAATCAAAAATGTACACCCTTAGAAATTGTCACGAGGGCCACGTACCTGATGTTAGACCGAAGTAGTGGGGAGGCCTCCCTTGCACCTCGGGCCCTTAAAGCCTCTGGAGATGGAGACAGAGACTTGGTGGGAACACCAAGTGGCAGGGTTGCCAAGGGTGTGGAGCACTGTGCAAGCCTTAGTCCGGGATCCAAGCCGAGGTCAAGTCCAGTTGGGCAAGGAAGCATAAAAGGGTTAATCAGAAAAAGAATGGTCGAGATCCAAGCTGGGATCAGTTCCAATCTGGCAGCTGAGTACAAAAGGGGCAAAGAAGAATAATGGTTAAGGTCCAAATCTGAGGTCAAAGGCAAGCAGCAATCAAGAGTAGTCAAACAGGTTTCCAGGTCACAACAGGTTCAGACAGATCACACACTGGCACAGGAACAAGGGGGGGCTGAAGATAATCCAGCAATTTGGCAGTGTCTGGGTTGGGCTTATATAAGGAAGTTTGAGGTCACTTCCTGTGCTCCTCCTGGGCATTTTCCTGCCCTTTTCCATCAAGTCTTCTGCGCAGGTGCGGGTTGGCGCCCTGAGGCGTCTTTGGCGCATGCTTAGTTGGCACGGATTTCCTCTTGCGGTAACATGCCATTGGTTTATGCGTAGTAAGCCGTGGACTCTTAAGCCCCATACACACGGTCGGACAATCCGCGGACAAGGTCCGTCGGATCATGTCCGTCGTACTTTGTCCGATGTTGGTTTTGCGTACACACGGTCGGACAAAGTTGTCGGAAAATCCGATCATTCTGAACGTGGTGACGTTTGTTGCCTACGACGGGACAGCGTAGAGGCTAGTAGCCAATAGCTTTGGTCTTGTAATGTGATCTGAGCATGCGTAGCACTTTGTCCGGTCGGACAACCGTACACACGATCGGGTTTGGTGTGATCGGACCGGGTTGACGGCAAATCTTTCCAGCAGGAGATAAGACTTTGTCCGTCGGACAAACCGACGAACACTGTCCGATGGTGCATACACACGGTCTGATTTTTCAACAACCTTGTCCGATCGGACAGAATCCATGAAAAAGTCCGACCGTGTGTATGGGGCTTTACAGAAATCCTGAAGGAAGTGATTGGTTTTCGGGGTCCTGTACGCAGCTATGCTCCCAAAAAGTCTCACACATGTGGTATCCCCATACTCAGGAGAAGCAGCAGAATGTATTTGGGGTGTAATTCCACATATAACCATGCCATGTGTGAGCAATATATCATTTAGTGACAACTTTGTGTAATTTTTTTGTAATCTTTTCTTAATCACTTGTGACAAAAAAAAAATTATATTCAATGGGCTCAACATGCCTCTCAGCAATTTCCTTGGGGTGTCTACTTTCCAAAATGGGGTCATTTGGGGGGGTTTGTACTGCCCTGGCATTTTAGCACCTCAAGAAATGAGTCATAAACTAAAAGCTGCGTAAATTCCCGAAAATGTACCCTAGTTTGTAGGCGCTAAAACTTTTGCGCAAACCAATAAATATACGCTTATTGACATTTTTTTTTATGAAAGACATGTGGCTGAATACATTTTGGCCTAAATGTATGACAAAAATTTAGTTTATTGGATTTTTCTTATAACAAAAATTAGAAAATATCATATTTTTTCTAAATTTTCGGTCTTTTTCCGTTTATATTGCAAAAAATAAAAATGGATGGCAGAGGCAATCAAATACCTTCAAAATAAATCTCTATTTGTGGGGAAAAAGGACGCAAATTTAGTTTGTGTCCAGCATTGCATGACCACGCAATTACCAGTTAAAGCAGCGCAGTGCCAAATTGTAAAAAGTCCTCCGGTCATTAAGCTGCCAAATCCTCTGGGGCTGAAGTGGTTAATTGGTGCTGGGTGTGGTGTGCAGAGAGATGAGTGGTATCCATGAGATCTGATATGGAGTTCAGAGAGGTAGAAATCAATGAGTGGCTTATCCTAATATCCCATTTGGTGGAGCACAATTTAGAATGTTTTATCTTTCCTTGTTTAGATGCTAGCAGCTCACCTTAACCATTAGGCGTCCGAGCTATAGCCAAAAGATGGCTGCAGCGCAGATGCCAATTGCCGGGAGGGCTTTCCTGGACGTACTCCTGTTTACTTCCGCGATGCTGCTCCCACGAGCGTCGGGGAAATTCTGTGCTGGCTGTGGAAAATGAAGTGCCCACTGTCAGTGCCAGATGTCAGTGCCATCTGTCCCCAGTGACACCTGTCCCCAGTGACACCTGTCAGTGCCATCTGTCCCCAGTGTCACCTCTCAGTGCCTTCTGTTCCCAGTGCCATGTATAAGTGCCATCTGTCATCAGTGCCATGTATAAGTGCCATCTGTCATAAGTGCCATCTGTCATTAGTGCCACATCAGTGTCACATGTCATCTGTCATCAGTGCCACGTATCAGTGCCATCTGTAATCAGTGCCACGTGATATCTGTTATCAGTGTCACGTGTCATCAGTGCCAGGTATCAGTGCCATCTGTCATCAGTTCCCCCTGTTAGTGTCACGTGCCATCTGTCATCAGTGTCACGTGCCATCTGTCATCAGTGTCACGTGCCATCTGTCATCAGTGCCACGTATTAGTGCCATGTGTCATCAGTGCCACGTGTCATCAGTGCCATGTATAAGTGCCATCTGTCATCAGTGCCACGTGTCATCAGTGCCACATATTAGTGCCATCTGTCATCAGTGCCACGTTTTAGTGACATCTATCATCAGTGCCAGATCAGTATCACGTGTCATCGGTGCCACATATCAGTGCCATCTGTCATCAGTGCCACGTGAGTGTCACGTGTCATTGTCCTGGTGCTCCAGGGCCTTTAAACGTATAATAGGTATTCAACAAGTTAGATGTGTAATTTATGCTCCTAGAACACGTGATGGCGCTCCCTGCATGTTGGGCTTCTCTAAGTGGCCAGGCTGTGGAAAAGTCCCACACATGTGGTATCGTAATACTCAGGAGGAGTAGCAGAATTTATTTTGGGGTGCAATTTCTGATATACACATGCCATATGAGAGAAATAACCTATTACAATGACAATTTCGTGGGAAAAAAAAAATCTTAATTTTGCAAAGAATTGTGGGAAAAAAAATGACAACATCAAAAAGCTCACTATGTCTCTTACTAAATACCTTGGAATGTCTACTTTCAAAAAAGGGGTCATTTGTGGGGTATTTGTACTTTCCTTGCTTGTTCGGGTCACAAGAAATGAGATAGGCCACCAGTACATCAGGTGTGATCAATTGTTTATGATTTGCACCACAGCTTGTAGACTCTCTAACTTTCACAAAGACCAAATAATATCCACTAATTTGGATTATTTTTACCAAAGATATGTAGCAGTATAAATTGTGGCCAAAATTTATGAAGGAAAATTATTAATTTGCAAAATTTTATCACAGGAACAAAGAAAAATGTTGTTATTTTTTTTTTAATTTTTGGTCTTTTTTCATTTATAGCGCAAAAAAAAAAATCAAATACCACCAAAAGAAAGCTCTATTTGTATGAAAAAAAGGACAAAAAAATAATTTGGGTACAGTGTTACATGACTGAGTAATTGTCCTTCAAAGTGTGAGAGCATCGAAAGCTGAAAATTGGTCTGGTCACAAGGGGGGTATAAGTGTTCAGTTGTCAAGTGGTTAAACAAAGTCCACAACAGGTCAAGTGGCGCTTTTAGGAGAGGAGAGGAGAGTGGAATGTGATTTTCCATAAAGGATCCATATATTAAAGCCTTGTCAGACCAGCTGTGGATTTCGATGCAGACGAGGAGAGGAGAGTGGAACGTGAACTGCCATTAAGGATTTGTATACCAAAGTGCCACAAGACCTGTTGTGGTCTTTGTTTAACCTCCCTGGCGGTAATCCTGAGCATGACTCGGATCTGACTTTTTCTGTCAGGAGCGGTAACCCCGAGTCATGCTCAGGGTAACATTGCAGAGCATCTAGCGGAGCCCTTACCTTCTCCTGGGTTCCAGCGATGCCCTCCACTGTCCTCGGCTGTGCTCCGCTGTGATCGCCGGCGCGATCACCAGTGATCTGTGATCGCCGGCGCGATCACCATTTACATTTGAGACTCTTACCTTTACTGTCTTTTATGCTTTTTATTTTATCGTATTGGACAATTGTCTTTTGCTCCTTCATTGAGAGATTTGTATCCCAATAAAACGTTATTGGTTAATCTGCACTATTGGAGCACTTTTTCCCTTTATTTCCCTTTTTCCTTTTGATATCCCAAGGCTGTGTGTCTACATCTACAAGGCTCGCCCACAGGACCTGGAATCGCCCTCTACCATCACTACATAAAACGGGTATGTAGTGATGAGTCATCTATTTTGAAAGAAGCCTCTGCTATGAAAAAGCGTTTTATAGAAAGAGGTTATACAGCCCCTGTACTTGATAGGGCGTTCATTATAGCCCTCAATACTGATAGATGTCATCTCCTTCATGATAAGGTCAAGAATGGAGATGGGAGAAGGCGGGTATCTGACAAATCCATTAAAACTCTGGTGTTTTCAACGCCTTACAGTTTAGAGTTTAGTAAAATTAAAGGCATTGTGGAGAAATATTTACCTATTCTCTACAATGATCTTGTCTACGCTCAAATTTTATCTAAGGGTATTAGATCAGTCTCCCGCAGGGCTCCAACCATTGGTGGCATGTTGTCCCCCAGCCTCTATTCGAGAAGCATTCAACGCCCCAAATGGTTACAGTTTAAGGGATCGTTTCGATGTGGGGGCAATAACTGTCCATGTTGCCCCCACATTTTACGGGGCGATACTATCCTTTCTAGGTCTCTGAATAAGGATTTTAAAGCTATGGCCTTCATTAACTGTAACACTAAATTTTGTTATTTACGTGGTTACGTGTGAACAATGTTGCATACAGTATGTTGGTCACACAACACGAAGACTGAGAGACAGATTATATGACCACCTCTATGACATTTCCAAAAACCACCCCACTAATGTGGCGAGGCACTGGAATCTTTGCCATGATATCGATGTCAGCGGCTTACGCATTTCCGGGGGTTGAAAAAGTCACTTTATCTAAAAGAGGGGGTGATAGGTTTCGACTGTTGTGCAAGAGGGAGGTTTATTGGATATTCCATCTCCATAATAGGCAACCTATGGGCCTTAATTTTGAGTGTGACATTTCATTTTTTTATGAGTCAATTCTCCACATATTGACTGCCCATATTTACTAAGCTAATATGTATGGCTCCCATTTCACTGGTTCTGGTGTTTTTCTCTGGCGGTTTTGATATTCAATGAGCCCCATGCATCGGCATGTACACACATTGAGAGTCTGTTTCTTTCTTTTTTCTGTGTGTCTGCCGATGCGTGTGATTTTTTTACATACAAAATGAAAAATGTCATTTTTTCTTTTTTTCAGGTTGCACCTGTACCTCTTCACCTAAAGATAAGATTTATCATGTTATTTATTTATTACCATTATGTATGCTTTCAACATGTCAGCTTGATTTAGGTGACAAAGGGGTTTTCCTTCCATCCATTTAAATGTTAACCTTCAGACTTTGGATGTTCACAGGTGCTTCCCTAATTGCTATCTTGTTATACACATATTTTATTCATTTGTTTAATTGCTTGTGTGTGTGTGTATAGCTTATATTCTGCTCATTAGCTATGACTAAGCACCGTGTTCAGTGTGAAACATGTCAGCGGCTGTGCAGTTAGTCTGTATACAAGCCTAGATGCTATGATTTTAATGATATTTTTGAAATAAAGTTGAATAATTTTGAGTGCGGCTATCCAGCTACATCTTTTCTACAACACAGGAACACAAGGGGCAGCTGAAGATCATCCAGACACTAGTGGCTGATGCTGCTGGCTTTAAATAGGCCACTGGCACCAGAATCTGTCATGCATTGTGTGTGCACTGGCACATGTAACTTACCGGCCATTCGTGCCCGTTTGTGCATGCGTATTAGCATTGGTTAATTTCTATGCGCCAATGGTGAACTTCTATGTGCCAATCTACAATTCTGCTGGGCATTAGCAGATGTGCCATTTCTTCTGTTAGTTGTTCTCTGACAGTGCCCCCCCCCCCAGGGGCAGCCTCTGGATGCCCAAGTGCGCTTGCTTCTCAGGGTACCTGTTGAAAAACTCACAAAGAAGTCTAGGGGCATGTATATTACTTGTGGGCTCCCAAGAACTTAAAGTACCCTTTGCACTTTTTTTTTGTATTGGACCTTTCTTCCCCTCTTTCAGCAGTCCAGCATGGCTTTTACCTCGAACTCCGTTTCTTCACCCACTGTGATGGGAGGTGGAGGTGGATCCTCTCTTCCTGCAAAAGAATTGAGCAAAGAAACATGAAAGACTGGGTGAATCTTAAAGAACTCGGCAAGGACAGTTTGAAGGCCACAGGGTTAACTTCTTTCTTTATCACAAAAGGGCAAATTAATCTTGGACCCAACTTTCGTGAAGGGTAGGATAATTTAAGGTTTGCTGTCGAGAGCCATACTTTGTCACCAACCTTAAGGACTTCTTATCGTAATATCTCTTGTAATCTTCCTGCGCCTTTCGCATGGTTTCCTGAAGAACTTGGTAATTTTCCTGGATAATAGTTAACCTGTTCTGTACTGCAGGTACTGCTGCTTCTGGTACAGTATTGAGCATTAATGAAGGGTGGAATCCGTATTTTGCCCAAAATGTGATTGATTGGTGGTAGAGCGTATGGAGTTGTTGTAAGCAAACTCAGCACAAGGAAGCAACGCTACCCAGTTATCTTGCGAGAATGTAGAAAAGCAACAGAGCTATTGCTCCAACTTTTTATTTGTTCTCTTTGTTTGGCCATTACTCTGTGGATGATAGGCTGATGACATGCAGGTTTCGATACTTAAGGCTTTGCAGAGAGTCTTCCAGAACCTGGAGGTGAATTGCACTCCTCTGACAATGCTGTTTGGCAGGCCGTGTAATCTTACCATCTCCTTTATGAAGACCAGTATAGTGGAGAAACCTTCGGAAAGGGAGTAAATCCACTATAAAGTCCATTGATAGCTTCCTCCAAGGGTGGTCTGGGACTGGCAATGGTCTTACTAGACCCCAAGCTAGCATGCAACTTCCTTCATTTCGGGTACAGAGTGTACAGGATAAGTGAGATGAAAGTTGAATCTCGAAAAGAACAAGATCGGCTTTCAGATAAAAGTGATCTCTGCGGCAGATTCGCTGCTAGATCACTTTTATCGGTGGCGGGAGGGGGCCCCCACCCGCCGCGCTCCGGTGCCCTCCGCCCCTTACCGGAGCCACCGGGACCAGTGGAGGCGATCGGGTTTACTGTCCTCTGTGGTATGGAGCTGAGTGAGAGGAAGATGGCCCCCACCCGACTCCATACCATTGCAGGACGGAAGCAACTTCAAAATGTCTCTTCCGCCCATAGCTCTTAAAATAGGATATTTTTTTTCAAATTACATTTTTTTTTATTGCATTTTTTTTACCCCAGATCTCATATTTAAGAGGTCCTGTCGTGCTTTTTTTCTATTACAAGAGATGTTTACATTCCTTGTAATAGGAATAAAAGTGACAAAGAACAGTTTAAAAAAAAAAAAAAAAATGATGAAAAAATAATATTTTTTAACGCGCCCCGTCCCGCCAAGCTCGTGCACAGAAGCGAGAGCATACGTGAACGGTGTTCAAACCACAAATGTGAGGTATTGTCGCGATCGTTAGAGCATGAGCAATAATTCTAGCCCTAGAATTCCTCTAACTCAAAACATGCAACCTGTACAATTTTTTAAACATCGCCTATTGAGATTTTTAAGGGTAAAAGTTTGTCACCATATCGCTATCTTTCACAATATAAAAAAGAATTTGGCTAACTTTACTATTGTGTTATTTTTTAATTCAAAAAAGTGTATCTTTTCCAAAAAAGTACGCTTGTAAGACCGCTGCGCAAATACGGTGTGACAGAAAGTATTGCAATGACCGCCATTTTATTCTCTAGGGTGTTATAAAAAAATATATATAATGTTTGGGGGTTAAAAGTAATTTTCTAACATAAAAAACATGTTTTAAACTTGTAAACACCAAATCTAAAAATGAGGCTCTGTCCTTAAGTGGTTAATGAGACTTCGATAGAAGTTAGCCAACCCCATGAACCTTTGGATGCCCTTCTTATCGGTGGGGGCTGTCCACTCCAGGATGGCAGATACCTTCTGGGGGTCCATGGCCATCCCATCCGTGAAAATGATTGGGCCCAAGAATTGTATGGACGTTTTTTCAAATTCACACTTCTCCGCTTTCGCATAGACGTTGTGTTCCCTCAGTCTGGATAGTACCTTTTTAACGTGGGTTCTGTGCAGCTCCAAGGTGGCAGAAAAGATGAGGATAGGCAGGGTGTTACACAGTCCAAATGGCATAACAAGGTATTCAAAATGCCCAAAGCGAGTTTGAAAGGCTGTCTTCCATTCATCGCCCTCACAAATGCGTACAAGATTTTGTAAGATGCGTACAAGACCAGCCTAGTAAAGAGGGCGGCACGGAGTTCTCTGTAGTCTACACAGGTTCTAAGGGTATGGTGTTTTTTCTCCACAAAGAAGATCCCGGCACCAGCTGGGGAAGATGAAGGACGAATAAACTCCTTTTCTTTTTATTTATTTTCATTTTATTAACGTACAAAAAAAAAAAAAAAATTTCAAAATTCCAACATGATTACATTTAATAAGTACTTTTAAATCCCCCCCCCCATGAATCGTACCCACCCCCCCACCCTCCTCATCCTATCCCCATCCCCACCCACCTAATCCCTAGCTAGTTTTCTCCATTTCTCCCAATTTTCCCAGTTCACCCTGTCTTATCCTCCTACAACCTCCACATATCTCATCGTATTCTTAAACGCCTTTCAATCTATCTACCACTTCCTCCTTCCTCTCCACACAATCTCAGATATTCCAGGTTATATGTCTCTTCCACCCTTCCAATTCAGTTTTTTATTGTGGGTCTTTCTATTTCTTGCGAATGTTTTGGTATCTGACTTTTGACTGTATTCATCAGACGAGGTATTACGGATTTCATTTAACTTTCTGTCCCCTGGAATAAGAATGTCCAGGGATCTTCTAATATTTCTCTGTTAGTAATCTCTTTTATTAATTGTAAAATCTCCTGACAGTATCTTTTTATTTTTTGGCACTCCCACCATATGTGGGCCATCGTTCACCACATTGTTGGCAAGGATGTAAAGTAGTGGGATTTCCCTGTTTGATATTTGCAGATTTTATTTGGGGTTATATACCACCTTGTAAGGCGTTTGTAGTTCATCTCTACTGTATTAGTATCTACTGTGGAACTATATACCAGTCTCAATATTTTTCCTAATTTTTGTTTGTTCAGCGTTCCTAATTCTTTTTCCCATTTTTTTTATGTATGGTGGGACCTACAGCTGCTCCATTGCCATTAAAATTTTATAAATCAGTGTGTGTAGCGCCATAACCCCTGCGGGCAGCGTTGTATTTTTTGGGCTTAACAAAAAAAATGTTGAAACATAACACAGTCTCTTAGTTGGGAATAGAGGGCATGGGTGATAAAGCTCAGGCACTTCAGAACTGCTGACATCAAATAAATGTCTCCTTAGATAGCCCAGAGAGTAGCCACGCGCAACTGGACACTTCACTGTTGGATAAACCCTTGTCTGTAGATCTAGCAGCCAACAAGTGATTCAGAATTAGCACAGTCTCTGCCATAGACCAGGTTGTGAAACTTCAAGTAAACAATAAAAAAGTCTCTACCACGCACTATTTTGTAACCGAAGGATGGGTTAGGAACTTTTCCTATGGTACCTGAATCTTCCAGCCGTTTCGGCGATATCGTAGGAAATGCAGATTCACTAGTGTCCATACATCTCAGCTCCTAGGCTCTTACCTGGCAGCCAGCTTCTGCAAATAGTCCTCCCCTGGTCGCTTGTACGAGTTGCTGTGCCTCTCCAATCCTGAGGGGACACCGGGACACTTCAGAATCCTCCTTCAGTTACTGGGCCTCGAACTAGCCAGTTCCGAGGCTCGGGAACGGATGGATCCCCACCCCAGACCATGAGGGGCTGGTCAGGGTGACCAGGCTTACGGGGGCAGCAGACACTCCTGGGTCCGAGACCCCTCACGGGGTTGGTCTGGACCGGAACCAGGAATCACAAGAGCAAGCCGAACCCTGAACACGTGACTTCAGCATCTTAAATACCCCTTCCCGGAATACACAGCGGGGCCAGACGCACCCACTGATTGGCTCTGAGAAAGATTGGTACCTAAGGCATCCAACCAGACTGCTTTCTCAGCCTGTCACAGGTGCTCACCTCACCTATGACTAGGCAGAACTCTAGTACAGCCCAGCCAAACTGATGCCAAAGTAAAAACCTAGAACAATTAACCCCCAGAACTCAGTTACAGTTCTGGAAAAAACGAAATTTACAGAATAGCGCACACTTTAGGAAAGTGTCGTCGCTACACGTGATATACCATTTCTGGTGTTAGATGCTATACACAGCCGCTCTAGCAGCCTCAACTCTTCCACTGATCTTATTGGTTGTGGCAAAGTTGTAACAAAATGCTTCGACTGAAGGTACCACCATTCATTAATCACCATCAAATCCGTTTTGTGTTTTAATTCTTGGAATGTGCATATTTTCCCATTTTCTATTATGTCCTTTAATTGTGCATTTTCTATCCATGCTCCGAATAATTTCCCTTTTCCCGATGTGAAATAATTTGTTTCTTTCAGTGATAATAATGGAGAATTGTATTCCCATTTGCCTTGTTTATGTATTAGATCCCAAATTCTGAATTTTGTGTCATTACATGTGTATTCTTTCCCAGTGCTCTAAATTGAGGTGGAATCCAAACAATTCTACCCAACCGTGTATCACTCATTACATTCTCAATTTGTAATTGTAATTCTTCTTTGTTTTTCTCCCTTACCTTACCCATTCCGTTACTCGTGATATTAACACTGCATTATAATATTTTGTCTGGTACTTTTAGCCCTCCTTGCGTTTTATCTTTCGTTAGTACCGAGAATGAGATTCTCGGTTTCCTATTTCGCCAAATGAACTTAGTTATTATATTTTTTAATGTTTTAAAATATGTCTGGGGTAAAGAGAAAGCAGCATTTAAAATGCCGGTATAATCAATATTGGATAGTATCAGCACAATTATTTTTCTTTGGAAAATTCTTTTTATTCACAGTTTTTTAAACAGCAATAAACAACCATAACAGAAACCCACATAAATTCCCCCCTCCCCCCTCCCCGTTGTGCAATGTCCCAATTATAACAGGAATGTAAACACAATCACGTGCCCTCCGGGCTACTCAAATCATATTACAGTACATGCTCAGGTAAAACAATAAACACAATCATCTAGTAGCTATACCGCCTGTCTCGTCATTTCAAGCAGTGCATGTTTCTTTCGTGTAATATTTAACCCATTACTCATGCAGTAACTCAGACAGTACCATCCGAAGAGAGCCAGCACTGCCATACCTTCTCAAATTTTTTGGGGCACCCCCTACTTAAGTAGGTGGCTTTATATAAGGGTAGTGCTCTATTCACTATGCCTTTCATAGATGCTGGCTAGTCTTGCTGGGGTATAATATACCCTGTGAAGTATCTTAAATTGAATGTACCTGTCACGGGCCGACACTAGGACCTGAAAAGGGTGGTCCCAGATATCGTCCCAGTCATCTCCTTGGAAATTGGGAACAAGTGAGCTCCATTTCTCCCTACATTTACTGAGTGCCGGAGGCCTGTCTGCAAATAGCTCCTTATAGGTTTCCGATAGCGTCTTCCGCACAGACTCATCACAGAGCAACTGTTCCAAAGGTGAGGATTGCAGTAACACTGCTCCTGTGCCAAACTGTGCAGAAAAAGCATGCCTCAGCTGCAGATAACAGAAGAAGTACCAGTTTGGGAGATCATGTTTATCTTTCAATTGATTAAAGGAAAGCAGCTTCCCCCCCCCCCCCCTACTATGTTCTTTAATTGTTTGATGCCAACTCTGGCCCATATTACTGGATCTGGGATATCGTTAAAATGGGATAACCTGGGATTGAGCCACAATGGTGTGTCCGGTGACCAGGCCTCCGTGTCTGTGTGCATTAGTACCTTTGCCCTGTCCCACGCGCGAATAGTAACACGCATGGAGCCAGTCAAAGGCGCCGCTGCCTGTGGCCCTCTAAACACTAAATAGTAAAGACTCTCATAGGATCCCACTAGAGCAGCCTCCAATACTGTCGCTGCATCCCCGTCATCCCTTGTTAACCACCGTCTGGCAAATACCATCTGTCCTGCAATAAAATACTTAAACAAGTCAGGAAGGGCCAGCCCTCCCTGTCCATAGGGTTCCTGTAATGTACGGAGACTCACTCTGGGGTGTCCAGAGCTCCATAGAAACGAGCTAAAGAGGCTGTTTACGCGCCGAAAGAAGGAGCAGGGGACCCACACGGGAGTATTGCGCAAAAAATAGAGGAACACTGGCAGTATCTTCATTTTAAGTAGATTCACCCTACCAATTAAGGAGAGTGGAAGATGCTTCCAAGCCTCTAATTGTATTTTAACCTTCGTGATAAGTGGCATTAGATTAAGCGTCAAGTAGTCCTTGACTTGGGGGGATATACGTATACCCAAATATTTTATTTCCGTAACCCAGGCAATGGGCACCAAGGGTGATGCCCGTGCCTGAGCCCCATCATCAATGGCCATGATATTGGACTTTTCCCAATTCACCCGCAAGCCTGAGAACTTTGCGAATGTGCTTAAGATCTCAAATACTGCCTCCAAGGATGAACCCGGGTCTTCTAAAAAGAGGAGCATATCATCAGCATATAGGGCCGTGCATTCTCGAATGCCGCCTACCTGAAGGGCTTTAACCTCTGTGGATGCTCTCAGAGAAATGGCTATAGGCTCTATGGCCAAGGCAAATAAAGATGGGGAGAGGGGGCAGCCTTGCCGCGTTCCCCTCCCCACCGAAAACTGTGCGGAAACTTGAGTACCTATCTTAATTGCTGCCTTGGGTGAGCTGTATAGGAGGGATATCCATGTAAGGAACACCTCTCCAAACCCCATATGCCGTAATACAGTGGACATGTAACACCAGTCCACCGAATCAAAGGCTTTAGCCATATCTAAGGAAACAATCACCCTGGCTCCGGGATTAGCATGGTCGATCTGTAGGTGCGCAAACAGCCTGCGGAGATTTGTATCAGTGGACTTCTGGGGTATGAACCCAGTTTGGTCTATGTCTACCAGTGTGGTTATTACCTTTGACAATCTTGTGGCCAATATTTTAGTGAGAATTTTAAGGTCCTGGTTAAGGAGGGCTATAGGTCTGTACGAGGAGCAGGTCAAGGGATCCTTGCCCGGTTTCGGCAATAAGACCACCTGAGCCTCCATAAGAGAATCCGGTAGCGTCTTGTGTTCCAAGCAAAAGTGAAACAGTGTCTTAAGTCTTGGCACAAGAGTCTCCAAGTGCGACCTGTACCATTCAATACAAAAACCATCCGGCCCTGGTGATTTGTGTGGAGGAAAGGATCTGATGGCTTTTTCTATTTCCTGTTCAGTGATCTCCCCTTCTAGACTATGTTGATCTGACTCCGACAGTTTTGGTATACATAGGGAATTAAGCAGGGATTCAAGATCCTCTTTGTTATATGTCGGTATGGGCATGTAAAGAGTGCTGTAATAATCTACAAAAGTATCAAGGATGTCACTAGGGTCTGTCAATAGGGTACCCTGAGAGTCGGTAATACAAGGTATACTAGTCTGAACTCGCTGCTCTGCAACCAACATGGCCAAAAGCTTACCATTTTTATCTCCCTGTTCGAAGAGGGACTCTGCCCTCCTCGCCCAGGAAGTGTGGGTCAATTCAGTGAAGTGCAACGTCAGAAGACGGCGCGCCTCAAGCAGTTCCCTGTAGGTGACATCTGACTGGTCGGCCGCATGGGCCGCCTCACATGCCCTCTCTTTATCTTGTAGCTCTTGTGATTGATGATTAAAGTGTTTGCGCGCTTGTTTGATTGCCGAGATGTATTGACCCCTCATACACGCCTTAAAGGCGTCCCATACTATCGGCAGTGGGGCTGACTGTAGGTTATCTTCCCAGTAATCTGTAAAAGTTGGCGCCACTTGAGAAGAAACCGATTCTACCTCCAACCAACCCGGGCTTAATCGCCACGCGCCCCCTCTAACCTGTGAAGGTATACCAATATGAACCCGTAGGGGGGTATGGTCCGACAGGCCCCCAGCAATGTAATTAGCTCCCCTCACCAGCTGCAACATAGGGGCATTAGCAAACGCTAGATCAATCCTGGATGAGGACTTGTGAGTTTTTGATAGGTGTGAGTAACTTTTGGTGGTGGGATTTTTCCATCTCCACAACTCTGTGAGAGTAGCCGTTGTCGCCCACGCTGCCAGCTCTACAGACGCCCCTCTCCTAGAATTAGAAGAGTCTAGGGCAGTATTCAAAATGGCATTGAAGTCCCCTGCTACAATGAGAGGCAGGTGCATGAGAGGAGCCAATATCAGCACAATTATTGACACTAGCATCGCCATGTGTGGAAATATGGATGCAGACCAACACATTGACCATAAAAGGATCCCACACTTGTTAAAATAAGCTACCTACTTCCGTAGTGTTTTTTATTGAGTAAAATCAAAATAAACCTAAATAAACCTAAGGAATATGTATATTGCATAACACCGTAATGTATTGACCTGCGGAACTGTTACAACATTAATGCGTAGCCTATAACACATATATATCCACATCTGCAACCATATACAGGCATGAGATGTAAGGGTTAAAAGTGCGGCATTGATGATTATTTTATTGGTTTTAAAAAATCCACATCAGAAATGTAATTGTATAGGCACTATAGGAGATGAGCAAAGATATGGTACAAAAACAAAAAAACAAAAAAACGCCCCATGTAGATATACGTCGGCAGAATGGCACGTACAGGCAGAACCACGTACCTGTACGTGCCATTCTTCAGGCGCGTGGGGGGCCCGATCGGACCCCCCCCCCGGCCGGCGGGGACGGTCGGGATCGCTTCAGGAGCGATCCGGGATGAGGGGACGGCCAGTGGTTTCTGGCCACCCCCTCGCGATCGCTCCTGGCGAATCAGATGCTTCCTCTGTCTGTGTCAATCAAAACACAGGCAGAGGAAGTGATGTCACACTCGGTGCGCCGGTCTATGTGACCGGAACGCCGAGGAGTCAACACACACAGGTTAGTGCACCAACAGTACACTGACACCAGTACACATAGGCACACAAAACACCCCCCTGTCACCCCCAGATCACCCCCAGATCCCCCCCCCCCCCCCCCCCCCCAGTCACAGTGTCACTAATTGCAGTGATCATTTATTTACTGATCACTGCATTTAGTGTCAGTGTGACTGTAATAACTGTCAGTGCAGTTAGTTTTAGGTCCAAGGTAGCCCCCCCCCCCCCCCCCCCTAATAAAGGTTTAACCCCTTGATTGCCCCCCAGGTAACCCTTTCACCCCCTTTTGCCAGTGTCACTAAGCGATCGTTTTTCTGATCGCTGTATTAGTGTCACTGCTGTCGCTAGGTAACCATTTTTTTTTTTTTAGGTAACCGCCATGTTTATATAGGTTCATAAATAGGTTTATAGGTCAGGTACCCCCATATTACAACCTAAATAAAGGTTTTAACCCCCTGATTGCCCCTAGAGTTAACCCTTTCACCAGTGATCACAGTATAACTGTCACTGGTGACGCTGGTTAGCCAGTTAGTTATTTCGTTATTTAGGTTCCCCGTCAGGTTTTTATATAGTGTCAGGTACCCCCATATATTACCTAATAAAGGTTTTAACCCCCTGATTGCCCCTAGTTAACCCTTTCACCCCCTTTTGCCAGTGTCACTAAGCGATCGTTTTTCTGATCGCTGCATTAGTGTCGCTAGGTAACCAGTTTTTTTTTAGGTTAACCGCCATGTTTATATAGGTTCATAAATAGGTTTATAGGTCAGGTACCCCCATATTACAACCTAAATAAAGGTTTTAGCCCCCTGATTGCCCCTAGTTAACCCTTTCACCCCCTTTTGCCAGTGTCACTAAGCGATCGTTTTTCTAATCGCTGCATAAGTGTCACTGGTGCCGCTAGGTAGCCAGTTTTTTTTTTAGGTAACCGCCAGGTTTATATAGGTTCATAAATAGGTTTATAGGTCAGGTACCCCCATATTACAACCTAAATAAAGGTTTTAACCCCCTGATTGCCCCTAGAGTTAACTCTTTCACCAGTGATCACAGTATAACTGTCACTGGTGACGCTGGTTAGCCAGTTAGTTATTTAGGTTCCCCGTCAGGTTTTTATATAGCGTCAGGTACCCCCATATAATACCTAATAAAGGTTTTAACCCCCTGATTGCCCCTAGTTAACCCTTTCACCAGTGATCACCGTATAACTGTTACGGGTGACGCTGGTTAGATAGTTTGTTTTTTATACTGTCAGGGCACCCGCCATTTATTACCCAATAACGGTTTAACCCCCTGATCGCCCGGCGGGTGATATCAATTAGGTTTTAGGGTCAAATAAGGTCTGCGTCGCCCCAGGTTAGTGCCAGCACCGCAAACACCCACGCACAAAGCATACACCTCCCTTAGTGGTACAGTATCTGAACAGATCAATATCTGATCTGATCAGATCTATACTAGCGTCCCAGCAGTTTAGGGTTCCAAAAAAACGCATTGTTAGCGGCATCAGCCCAGATACCTGCTAGCACCTGCGTTTCCCCCCTCCGCCCAGCCCAGCCCAGCCCACCCAAGTGCAGTATTGATCGATCACTGTCATTTAGAAAACACTAAGCACACATAACTGCAGCGTTCGCAGAGTCAGGCCTGATCCCTGCGATCGCTAACAGTTTTTTTTTGTGGTAGCGTTTTGATTCAGTCGCTAACAGTCAGGAGCTTTTTTACCTGTAAATCTCAAAAAAATAAAAAAATAGTTGTCGTTTTATTGTTCTCTCTCTATTGTTGCTCTTTTTTTTTACTCCATTCTATTCTGCAATGTTTTATTATGTTTTATCATGCTTGCTTTTCAGGTATGTAATTTTGTTTACTGTGTTTTAGTGTTAACCATTTTTTTGTTTTCAGGTGCGCCATTCAGTTGCAGCGCGGATTTATTTATCTTGACAGCAACAGTGTTTGCTCCCACGATACATAAAGACGCGACTCCAACACTGTAGGAGGTGATTTCACCACCACAGTTAAAAAAAAGAGCATATATGCCGAAGCAGGGGGGGCAGCAGGGGGGGGGGGGGGGGGAGCGATTGGCTCCTAATGCTGCGTACATACGGTCGAAATTCCGACGGAGCCTTGCCCCGTGGAAAAGTGCAACCGTGTGTACATGGCATAACTTTTGTGGGAGGATGCCCCCATGCTTCGGCATATATAAATGGTGCATGTATGCCCATCATTAGAAGTGGGTGGATGAAGGGAGGTATTCTAATGGTGGGCATACCCACCAATCAATCTCTTTTTTTTTTTTCGTTCAGCCAAGAGGCTGCATGAAAAATAAAGATTACAATATATGTCCAGTATGTTGCTGGACTTTGAATGGTTATACCAGAATGATGCCTGCAGGTTTAGGTATCATCTTGGTATCATTCTTTTCAGCCAGTGATCGGCTTTCATGTAAAAGCAATTCTAGCGGGTAATTAGCCTCTAGACTGCTTTTACAAGCAGTGGGAGGGAATGTCCCCCCTCCCGGATATAAACCGCGCCATTGGGAAATTGGGAAAGCGTTTTATCACACCGATCTTGGTGTGGTCAGATGCTTTGAGGGCAGAGGAAAGATCTAGGGTCTAACAGACCCCAATTTTTTCAAAAAAAGAGTACCTGTCACTGCCTATTGCTATCATAGGGGATATTTACATTCCGTGAGATAACAATAAAAATGATAACAAAAGAAAAAAATGGAGGGAACATTTTTAAAAAAAAATAAAAAACCAAAAAAAAAAAAAAAAAAAAAAAAAAAAAAAAAAAAAGCACCCCTGCCCCCCCTTCTCTTGCGCAAAGGCGAACACAATCGTTGGTCTGGCGTCATACGTAAACAGCAATTGCACCATGCATGTGAGGTATCACCGCGAAGGTCAGATCGAGGGCAGTAATTTTAGCAGTAGACCTCCTCCGTGAATCTAATGTGGTATCATGTAAAGGCTTTTAAAGGCTTTTAAAAATGTATGTAGTTTGTCGCCACTGCGTGTTTGTGCGCAATTTCAAAGCATGTCCTGTTTGGTATCCATGTACTCGGCCTAAGATCATATTTTTTATTTCATCAAAAATTTGAGCAATGTAGTGTGTTTTAGTGCATTAAAATAAAAAAAAGTGTATTTTTTCCACAAAAAATGCGTTTGAAAAATCGCTGCGCAAATACTGTGTGAAAAAAAAAAAAATGCAACACCCACCATTTTAATCTGTAGGGCCTTTGCTTTAACAATATATATAGTGTTTGGGGGTTCAACGTAATTTTCTTGCAAAAAAAAAAAAATATGTTTTCATGTAAACAAAAAGTGTCAGAAAAGGCTTTGTCTACAAGTGGTTAGAAGAGTGGGTGACGTGTGACATAGGCTTCTAAATGTTGTGCATAAAATGCCAGGACAGTTCAAACCCCCCCCAAATGACCCCATTTTGGAAAGTAGACACCCCAAGCTATTTGCTGAGAGCAATGTTGAGCCCATTAATTTTTTTTTTTTTTGTCCCAAGAGATTGAATAATGAAAAAAAAAAAAAAATATATATATTTTTTTTTTTACAAAAAGTTGTCACTAAATGATATATTGCTCAAACATGCCATGGGCATATGTGGAAATACACCCCAAAATACATTCTGTTGCTTCTCCTGAGTACGGGGATACCACATGTGTGGGACTTTTTGGGAGCCTAGCCGCGTACGTCACCCCAAAAACCAAGCACCGCCTTCAGGCTTTCTAAGGGTGTAATTTTTTTATTTCACTTCTCACTGCCAATCACAGTTTCGGAGGCCATGGAATGCCCAGATGGCATAAAACCCCCCAAAATGACCCCATTTTGGAAAGTAGACACCCCAAGCTATTTGCTGAGAGGTATGGTGAGTATTTTGCAGATCTCGCTTTTTGTCACAAAGTTTTGAAAATTGAAAAAAGAAAAAAAATATTTTTTTTTCTTTACTTTCTTCATTTTCAAAAACAAATGAGAGCTGTAAAATACTCACCATGCCTCTCAGCAAATAGCTTGGGGTGTCTACTTTCCAAAATGGGGTCATTTGGGGGGGTTTTGTGCTATTTTGGCATTTTATGGCCTTCGAAACTGTGATAGGTAGTGAGGAGTGAAATCAAAAATTTGCACCCTTAGAAATCCTGAAGACGGTGCTTGGGTTTCGGGGCCCCGTACGCGGCTAGGCTCCCAAAAAGTCCCACATATGTGGTATCCCCATACTCAGGAGAAGCAGCAAAATGTATTTTGGGGTGCAATTCCACATATAACTATGGCATGTGTGAGCAATATATCATTTAGTGACAACTTTTTTTTTTTTTTTTTTTATTTTTTATTTTTTGTCTTTATTCAATCACTTGGGACTAAAAAAAAAAAATATTCAATGGGCTCAACATGCCTCTCAGCAAATAGCTTGGGGTGTCTACTTTCCAAAATGGGGTCATTTGGGGGGGTTTTGTGCTATTTTGGCATTTTATGGCCTTCGAAACTGTGATAGGTAGTGAGGAGTGAAATCAAAAATTTGCACCCTTAGAAATCCTGAAGGCGGTGCTTGGGTTTCGGGGCCCCGTACGCGGCTAGGCTCCCAAAAAGTCCCACACATGTGGTATCCCCATACTCAGGAGAAGCAGCTAAATGTATTTTGGGGTGCAATTCCACATATAACCATGGCATGTGTGAGCAATATATCATTTAGTGACAACTTTTTGAAAACATTTTTTTTTTTTTTTTTTTTTTTTTGTCTTTATTCAATCACTTGGGACTAAAAAAAAAAAAAAATATTCAATGGGCTCAACATGCCTCTCAGCAAATAGCTTGGGGTGTCTACTTTCCAAAATGGGGTCATTGGGGGGGGGGGGTTTTGTACTTCCCTGCCATTTTAGCACCTCAAGAAATGAGATAGGCAGTCATAAATTAAAAGCGGTGTAAATTCCAGAAAATGTACTCTAGTTTGTAGACGCTATAACTTTTGCGCAAACCAATAAATATACGCTTATTGGCATTTTTTTTACTAAAGACATGTGGCTAAATACATTTTGGCCCAAATGTTTGATTAAAATTGAGTTTATTGGATTTTTCTTATAACAAAAAGTAGAAAATATCTTTTTTTTTTTTTTCAAAATTTGCAGTCTTTTTCCGTTTATAGCGCAAAAAAAATAAAAATCACAGAGGCAATCAAATACCATCAAAATAAAGCTCTATTTGTGGGAAGAAAAGGACGCCAATTTCGTTTGGGTACAACATTGCATGACCGCGCAATTACCAGTTAAAGCAGTGCAGTGCGAAATTGAAAAAAGACCTCTGGTCCTTTGGCTGCCAAATGGTCCGGGGCTGAAGTGGTTAACCAGCCACCAAGCGACCAGGAAGTGGAGAAAAAAACATTCTACACATCGCTTTGGCGCCCGATTTCCGGCGGACGGAAGGGACAATCAGGCAGAGTGCACTCTAACATTATTTACAAGGCTGTTTTATCATTGTATTTTGGTACGCAGATTTTAAAAAGGGGGGAATATTGGATATTTAAATAAAGCTGTTTTGTGTCAAACTGTACTACGCTATCTGCACTATTATTTTCTTCATATACATATGCTGGGTTGGAGTGGATCCGCTCTAGTGCTTGCAGATGGTGAAGAGGTGGTCGTGCTGAGGAGATGGCAGTTACCTATGGCTTTTGATTGAAATGCTTATATTGATCATATTTCTGGTGAGTGCATCCCCAAAGTGGAGTGTGTACTGCACGCGGTGAAAAATTGATTATCCGGTGGAAGGTGTATCACTGTATTTCATGAATTTTGGTTCACTGCACCAATACGGACTTTATTCTGGGTCACCATGATTTTTTATGAACTCTTTTTAATTTAAAAGGACTGTATTTTAGCGCTGCTGCAATATTTAAAGGGACAAGCACCTGTCTCTTATAGGATTTGTGTTTTACCTGGACTTTAATATTGCCTTATCATTGATTTTACTGTATTTTATAGTAGCTGCTTTATTAATATCTAATAGTGATTATTGGGTATTTACACGTGTGTTGATCAACTATACTTAAGTACGCTTAATCCAGGAGCGCGGAGTGATAGTCCCAGAGGGCGGCATTTTTTAGGCACTATCCTTTTCCATTGTATTTTGTTAAATTATCTCTGCAGCCATGGATGTACTTAAGTTTTTGAGTAATCGTCAAATAGATATGGACACATTGTTTATGAATCATGCACCCACTCCCAGTGAAGTAAATTATAATGGAGCTATGGCAGCATTAAGCAATGCTTTAGAAAAACAGGTCAGAGCCTGGTGGGACATATGTACCATGGAACACTATTTAAAAGAAAAGATTATCATAAGGAGTTTGAGATGGGACGTTACCCCTCAAGATGGCCTTGATGACCCCGAGTCCAGCCAAGAATGGCTAGATTTTTTTAAGGGGGTAGGGCACAAATTACAGGAGCTTATATTACAACGCAAAAAGAAGAAAATGAGTAACATAGAGATAAAAATAAAAAACTTACAAAAAGAATTAGACCCCATTAAAGAAAGTCAACGGATTATAGAGTTCAATTTAAGAACACAAAAGAAATTAGAGAAAGTGGATAGGGACACCCAAAAAAAAAAAAATTAAGAAATACCAGAGGGACCTAAATGACTTCAAGCAAAATACCATTTACTCCTGGCAACAACAAGGCACACAAGGGGCTAACATAGATCTGATATATCCTACGTCCCAGTCAGAGAGGGCCGCCCCACAGGCCAATGCAGCCCCTATACAAGACCCTATTATGCCTGGGACACCTCGGACATATGAAAATAGGGAACATACTGATGCCCAATCCCCATTATACTACTCCACTCCCATTAAAAGAGGGAGGGGGAGAATGAATACAAATAGAGGGAGACAAAATATGGATCAGCAAGGGGGAGCACACTATAGAACACCCCATAATGCTCCGCCATATAACAGATATCCACCCCCTCACCAACAGGGTGGCTATAACACGCATCACCAGCCGCGTCCTTTTTTAGGGAGAGGGAGGGGGAGCCAATGGAGGGGCCGGGGTGCTCAACCTCGGAGAGGGAGGCCACCAGGACCTCCCCAACCCCCAGGATATCACCAACCGTACCCCCACTACAGAGAAACCCAGGCTCCAGCATCACGGGTGGATCCGTACTTAAATCTTCAAAGGGGGGATATGGAAGGAAATGGGTATCCAAAGGAAGAAATACTAGAGGCTGCAGGGCAGGGCAGAGGTCCCAGCAAAAGAAGAAGGGGATCAGAGTAACAGGTATATACAATCTAACACCAATAGAGCTAACCCATAAGGAATTGAATATTTTAAATTTAGGATTGAAATGCGGCATAAAAAAGCCTATAAACAAGTTTGATGTTTACATCAATATACATAAATATGTCAGGAAATTAAACATAAAAAAGCACTTTTTGGGGACCACGCCGGGGATCAGACCAGCTGTGACCTACACTAATGGTGTCATAAATAGTGGCCTCAAAAATAAATCTCTGTTCAACCCCCCGAATAACCCCAATCACCAGATTGAAGTGTTTAAGGGACTTGTGCTACAGGACTTGGAGACTATCAGACCCAAAAAAGAAGTAAATGTGAGACACATAAATGAGGGGATAGAAATGCTGGAAAAGCGCAAAGACATCATCATACGGCCAGCAGATAAAGGAGGGGGTGTTGTATTGCTAACGAAAGAATACTATGAGAATCAAATCATAAGTATGTTATCGGACACAACCACATACAAGAAACTGGACAAGGACCCCACAATACCTTATAGAAATCAGCTGGAAGCACTGATAGATATGGGGAGTACCACAGGAGTACTTTCAAATAAAGAAAGCAAATATCTGACACCAACGAGCAGTAGGGTACCGACACTATACACACTGCCAAAAATCCACAAGGATCCTGTAAATCCTCCTGCAAGGCCCATTGTGAATAGTCGGTATCCTCGAGATTGGGCCAGTACCTGGACAAATTTCTCCAAAAAAGTGTCCAAAGCACTAGATCATATCTGAGGGACACGAAGAATTTTTTAAATCTATTACAGAATGTGGATCTCACTAACAAACCACAGATATGGCTAGTAACAGCAGATGTGTCATCGCTATATTCAATCATTCAGCATGACGACGCGCTCCTAGCCCTGAATTGGGCCCTGAGCAAAAGGGAAGATATCCCCTACAATCAAAAAATCTTTCTAAAAAATAGTTTAAATTTTTGCTTGGGACACAACTATTTTTGGTTTAATAAAACGTTTTATTCACAACAACGCGAAGTAGCTATGTATAGCAAATTTATTCATGGCTGAGTGGGAGGATAAAACGATTTTTAACCAACAACCAACAGAACTTTTATTTTATAAGCGTTTTATAGATGACCTATTTTTTATCTGGGCTGGAACAGAGTGTGCTTTAGACATGTTTTTAGTATTTTTAAATAAAAATGACCGCAATATAGTTTTAACATCAGAAAGGAGCAAGGAGGAGATTAATTATTTGGATGTCACCATATACAGGAAAGGAGAGAATCTGGAAACAAAAGTCTTTTTTAAAAAAACAGATAGGAACAGTTGACTGCCAATAACAAGCGGACACCACCCACAATGGCTCAAGAACATCCCAAAGGGTCAGATCATGCGGGTACGGAGAAACTGTTCGGAAGATACCAACTTCGTGGATCAGGCCAATATTTTAACTGATAGATTTGTGACAAAAGGCTACAACCCGAACATCCTGGACAAAGTGGTAGAAGAGGTGAAGAAAATACCAAGATCGGTTTGGCTGGTAGAGAAAGAAAAAGATATCGAACCAGTATCTCAACAAAAAGAGATCAAAAAGATAGCCAATAGCAAAGAATGGGGTTTCATATCTGGGTTTCATGCCCAGTATAAGGAAATTGAAGAAATATTCAAGCAGCATTGGCATATACTCTTACTAGATAAAAAGCTTAAAACCGAATTACCACCAGCGCCGCAGTTTATTTACAGGAAGGCCACGAGTTTTGGGGATAAAATTGTGCAGAAGATTGTTGACCCTCCCAAAAGACCACCTACGTTCTGGGACAGAAACGGATTTTATGCATGCAGGAGATGTAAGGCTTGTCGAGAAGTAGCCTCACCCAGCAGAGCACTCGAGTGCTTTAACTCATCAGTGAACAATCAAACGTTTACAATCGATCAGTTCATTACATGCAACTCTACACATGTGGTCTACGCTTTAAAATGCCCATGCGGACTGATCTATATCGGACGAACAAAAAGGAAACAGAGTACGAATTGCAGAGCACATACATAATATTAAAATAGGGTACAAAGACCATAATGTGTCTCTGCACTTCAAACTTAAGCACGATATGGATGCATCCGGCCTACTGTTTTGGGGGGTTGAACAGATCCAACCCCACTGGAGAGGAATTAACTTAGTGCACGAACTATCAAAACGCGAAACTCACTGGATATACTCAGTGGATGTCCTAGTACCAAAAGGCTTAAACGTTGAGCTCGACATCAACTGTTTTATAAGTGACACATAATACACAGATCACAATACCAGTGTATAAAGTCAAACCAGCAAAGTAAAACACGAATAGTTTGCTAAATATAGTAGCTCCCCTTCCCCCTCTCACGCATATATTTATTTATATATTTATTTATTTATATGCTTTTACATGTATATGGCTACATCCACACATAAAAACAATTGTTTAAATTGATTGCTTTAGTCTAAAGGTCACTGACACAATGGGTCACAGCGATCACAGGGATCCGGTCGAAAGGGCACATTTTAACCACTTCAACCCCGGACCAATTGTCAGCATAAGGACCAGTGGTCTTTTTTCAATTTCGCACTGCACTAGTTTTATTGGTTATTGCGCGGTCATGCAATTTTGTTACCAAACGAAATTTGCGTCCTTTTATTCCCACAAATAGATTTTTATTTTGATGGTATTTGATTGCCTCTGTGATTTTTATTTTTTGCGATATAAACGGAAAAAGAGAGAAAATTTTGAAAAAAAAATAGATTTTCTACTTTTTATTATAAGAAAAATCTAATAAACTCACTTTTAGTCAAACATTTGGGCCAAAATGTATTCAGCCAGAGGTCTTTAGTCAAAAAAATGCCACTAAGCGTATATTTATTGGTTTGCGCAAAAGTTATAGCGTCTACAAACTAGAGTACATTTTCTGGAAAATACACCGCTTTTAATTTATGACTGCCTCTGTCATTTCTTGAGGTGCTAAAACGGAAGAGAAGTAAAACCCCCCCCCCCCCCAAATGACTACATTTTGGAAAGAAGACACCCCAAGCTATTTGCTGACAGGCATGTTGAGCCCATTGAAAATTTTTTATTTTTGGTCCCAAAAGATTGAATAAAGACAAAAATAAAAAACATTTTCTTTTTTTTACAAAAAGTTGTCACTTATGATATATTGCTCACACATGCCATAGCTATATGTGGAATTGCACCCCAAAATACATTTTGCTGCTTCACCTGAGTATGGGGATACCACATGTATGGGACTTTTTGGGAGCCTAGCCGCGTACGGGGCCCCGAAACCCAAGCACCGCCTTCAGGATTTCTAAGGGTGCAAATTTTTGATTTCACTCCTCACTACCTATCACAGTTTCGAAGGCCATAAAATGCCAAAATAGCACAAAACCCCCCCAAATGACCCCATTTTGGAAATTAGACACCCCAAGCTATTTGTTGAGAGGCATGGTGAGTATTTTACAGCTCTCATTTGTTTTTTTTTTCTTTTTTCAATTTTCAAAACTTTGTGACAAAAAGCGAGATCTGCAAAATACTCACCATACCTCTCAGCAAATAGCTTGGGGTGTCTACTTTCCAAAATGGGGTCATTTTGGGGGGTTTTATGCCATCTGGGCATTCCAAAGCCTCCGAAACAGTGATTGGCAGTGAGAAGTGAAATAAAAAAATTACACCCTTAGAAAGCCTGAAGGCGGTGCTTGGTTATTGGGGTTCCGTACGCAGCTAGGCTCCCAAAAAGTCCCACACATGTGGTATCCCCGTACTCAGGAGAAGCAACAGAATGTATTTTGGGGTGTATTTCCACATATGCCCATGACATGTTTGAGCAATATATCATTTAGTGACAACTTTTTGTAAAAAAAAATATATATATATATATTTATTTTTTTTTCATTATTCAATCTCTTGGGACAAAAAAAAAAAAAATATTTAATGGGCTCAACATTGCTCTCAGCAAATAGCTTGGGGTGTCTACTTTCCAAAATGGGGTCATTGGGGGGGGGGGGGGTTTGAACTGTCCTGGCATTTTATGCACAACATTTAGAAGCCTATGTCACACGTCACCCACTCTTCTAACCTCTTGAAGACAAAGCCCTTTCTGACACTTTTTGTTTACATGAAAACATATTTTTTTTTTGCAAGAAAATTACGTTGAACCCCCAAACACTATATATATTGTTAAAGCAAAGGCCCTACAGATTAAAATGGTGGGTGTTGCATTTTTTTTCCACACAGTATTTGCGCAGCGATTTTTCAAACGCATTTTTTGTGGAAAAAATACACTTTTTTTTATTTTAATGCACTAAAACACACTATATTGCTCAAATTTTTGATGAAATAAAAAATATGATCTTAGGCCGAGTACATGGATACCAAACACGACAGGCTTTAAAATTGCGCACAAACACGCAGTGGCGACAAACTACATACATTTTTAAAAGCCTTTAAAAGCCTTTACATGATACCACATTAGATTCACGGAGGAGGTCTACTGCTAAAATTACTGCCCTCGATCTGACCTTTGCGGTGATACCTCACATGCATGGTGCAATTGCTGTTTACATATGACGCCAGACCAACGCTTGTGTACGCCTTTGCGCAAGAGAAGGGGGGGCAGGGGTGCTTTTTTTTTTTTTTTTTTTTTTTTTTTTATTTATTTAGCTTTTTTATTTTATTTTTTAACTGTTCCTTCCATTTTTTTTCTTTGTTATGATTTTTATTGTTATCTCAGGGAATGTAAATATCCCCTATGATAGCAATAGGCAGACAGGTACTCTTTTTTTGAAAAAATTGGGGTCTATTAGACCCTAGATCTTTCCTCTGCCCTCAAAGCATCTGACCACACCAAGATTGGTGTGATAAAATGCTTTCCCAATTTCCCAATGGCGCGGTTTATATCCGGGAGGGGGGACATTCCCTCCCACTGCTTGTAAAAGCAGTCTAGAGGCTAATTACCCGCTAGAATTGCTTTTACATGAAAGCCGATCACTGGCTGAAAAGAATGATACCAAGATGATACCTAAACCTGCAGGCATCATTCTGGTATAACCATTCAAAGTCCAGCAACATACTGGACATATATTGTAATTTTTTTTTTTTCATGCAGCCTCTTGGCTGAACGAAAAAAAGAGATTGATTGGTGGGTATGCCCACCATTAGAATACCTCCCTTCATCCACCCACTTCTAATGATGGGCATACATGCACCATTTATATATGCCGATGCATGGGGGCATCCTCCCGCAAAAGTTATGCCGTGTACACACGGTCGGAATTTCGACCGTATGTACGTGGCATTAGGAGCCAATCGCTCCCCCCCCCCCTGCTGCCCCCATGCTTCGGCACATATGCTCTTTTTTTTTTAACTGTGGTGGTGAAATCACCTCCTACAGCGTTGGAGTCGCGGCTTTATGTATCGTGGGAGCAAACGCTGTTGCTGTCAAGATAAATAAATCCGCGCTGCAACTGAATGGCGCACCTGAAAACAAAAAAATGCTTAACACCAAAACACAGTAAACAAAATTACATACCTGAAAAGCAAGCATGATAAAACATAATAAAACATTGCAGAATAGAATGGAGTAAAAAAAGAGCAACAATAGAGAGAGAATAGAGAGAGAGAGAGAACAATAAAACGACAACTATTTTTGTTTTTTTTATTTTTTTGAGATTCACAGGTAAAAAAGCTCCTGACTGTTAGCGACTGAATCAAAACGCTACCACAAAAAAAATGTTAGCGATCGCAGGGATCAGGCCTGACTCTGCGAACGCTGCAGTTATGTGTGCTTAGTGTTTTGTAAGTGACAGTGATCGATCGATACTGCACTTGGGTGGGCTGGGCTGGGCGGAGGGGGAAAACGCAGGTGCTAGCAGGTATCTGGGCTGATCCCGCTAACAATGCGTTTTTTTGGAACCCTAAACTGCTGGGACGCTAGTATAGATCTGATCAGATCAGATATTGATCTGTTCAGATACTGTGCCACTAAGGGAGGTGTATGCTTTGCGCGTGGGTGTTTGCGGTACTGGCACTAACCTGGGGCGACGCAGACCTTATTTGACCCTAAAACCTAATTGATATCACCCGCCGGGCGATCAGGGGGTTAAACCGTTATTGGGTAATAAATGGCGGGTGCCCTGACAGTATAAAAAACAAGCTAACTAACCAGCATCACCCGTAACAGTAATACAAAAAAAAACTGGCTACCTAGCCAGTGACACTAATGCAGCGATCAGAAAAACAATCGCTTAGTGACACTGGCAAAAGGGGGTGAAAGGGTTAACTAGGGGCAATCAGGGGGTTAAACCTTTATTAGGTAATATATGGGGGTACCTGACGCTATATAAAAACCTGACGGGGAACCTAAATAACGAAATAACTAACTGGCTAACCAGCGTCACCAGTGACACTTATACGGTGATCACTGGTGAAAGGGTTAACTCTAGGGGCAATCAGGGGGTTAAAACCTTTAGGTTGTAATATGGGGGTACCTGACCTATAAACCTATTTATGAACCTATATAAACATGGCGGTTAAAAAAAAAAAAATGGTTACCTAGCGACACTAATGCAGCGATCAGAAAAACTATCGCTTAGTGACACTGGCAAAAGGGGGTGAAGGGGTTAACTAGGGGCAATCAGGGGGTTAAACCTTTATTAGGGGGGGGGGTAGGGGGCTACCTTGGACCTAAAACTAACTGCCCTGACAGTTATTACAGTCACACTGACACTAAATGCAGTGATCAGTAAATAAATGATCACTGCAATTAGTGACACTGTGACTGGGGGGGCAGGGGGTGATCTGGGGGGTGATCAGGGGGTGACAGGGGGGTGGAATATGTGCCTATGTGTACTGGTGTCAGTGTACTGTTTGTGCACTAACCTTTACACGTTCTCTCCTCGGCGTTCCGTTCCGGTCACATAGACCGGCGCACCGAGCGTGACATCACTTCCGCCTTCCTGTCTATACAATAGACAGGAAGGGGAAGCTTTTCATTCGCCAGGAGCGATCGCGAGGGGGTGGCCAGAAACCACTGGCCGTCCCCTCGTCCCGGATCGCTCCTGAAGCGATGCCGACCGTCCCCGCCGGCGGAGGGGGTTCCGATCGGACACCCCACCCGCCGGAAGAATGTCACGTACAGGTACGTGATTTTGCCTGTACGTGCCATTCTGCCGACGTATATGTACATGGGGCGGTCGGCAAGTGGTTAATTGAATTTTAGTATAACATCAACGCAGGTTTTTATTATCCCTCCATACAGTTTTATTTTATTTTAATTTTAAATTTGGGTATATATATATATATATATATATATATATATATATATATATATATATATATACTATATATATATATATATATATATATATATATATATATATATATATATATATATATATATATATATATATATATATATATATATATATATATATATATATATATATATATATTTTTTTTTTTTTTTTTTTTTATTTATTTTTTTATCTCTATGCAATTTACTTTAGCGTAAAATGATATATCAAATGTATGGAGATATCAATATAAATTGGTTGATGTATGTGTGTGCCGGTATAATCAATATTGTTTCAAATCTTACTTTATTTCATTTTCACATCTTGACAAACATAAAACTTTGCAATTACATGTATTATACAGGCATTTACAGTTGTGTCTGTTTATAACTCCATAGTTTCTTATTCCTGTACTTTTGCGTATTAGTTATATAATGTTGCTATTACTTTCATTCTTACTCCTCATCATATGTCATTAAAACTTATCAAACAATCTATCATACTCTCTTCATTCATATTAGTGTCCAGTAGAGAGAAAAAAAAGAAAAAGAGAGAAAGAAAGAAAAAAAAAAAAAAAAAAGGGATTTTAACAAGGTCTCTCCCGTCCTCCCTCCTCCCCCCTCCCTCTCATATCGTCCGCAGCAATAAGGACGACATCCTATAGTCTCTCCATTTTTGCCAAGTTTCGTTTATGTGATCTTTGGGATCCTCTTCCTTTATAATCCTCTCTTCCAGTGAACGCATATCATCCTCAATTGAGGGTGCTATATTGTTTTTCCATTTCCTTGCTATTACTGTTCTAGCTGCGGTTAAACAGTGTTTTAGTATCCCTTTTCTTATCTTTTTGATCGTACCTGGTATCATTGATAAAATAGCGATCTTTATTTCTGGTTGTATGTTTATATCTGTCATCTCGCTATATATCTTAAATATTTTTTCCCAGAATATGTACACCTTTGGGCATAGAAACCAGATATGTGACATAGTCCCGGTTGCTTTTTGACATCTCCAACAGGTGCTATCATTTTCTACATTAATTTTATACAGGTCAATTGGGCATTTGTACCATCTCACTAGTAGTTTGTAGTTTCTTTCCTGATGTCTATTGGATAGAGACATTTTGTGTGTTAGTAAAATTGCTTTGTCCCATTTCTCTCTGGGTATGGCCTCTTCCATCTCCTGTTCCCATTTTCTTACATATTTTAACTCTTGTGTGTTACTGTTTGAAATTAAATATTTGTATATGTTGGAAAGATTATGTATGGGTCTTTGTTCTTGTAATAATAATGTTTCCAATGTTGTGGGTGTTCTGTCCAGTATTCCTGTTTTCTCAAGAGTATTTATATATTCCTGAAGCTGTCTGTGTTGTATCCATTTGTGTGCATGTTCTCTACCCATGTCTTCTAGTCGAATAAGTTTTTTGTTCTCCATTGTTTGTACTATTCTGATGTTGTCTTTTTTCTCCCATTTTAAAAAGGTTCTGGATTCATTTGCTGGGGGGAAATCGGGATTGCCGAAGAGGGGTGTCATTGGGCCTATATATGATGACCCTATTCCCCTTTTCATCAGTCCGTCCCATGTTTTCAGTGTTGCTTCAATCAAAAATGGCATTTCTTGTCTTAATGGTCTATTCTCTTTTTTTATCCATGGTAGTATTTTTAAATTTATATTCATAATTTCTTCCTCTAGTTCCACCCATTGTTTAGTTCCTTTATTATGAAACCAATCCAGAATCCTAGTGATCAGGGATGCCTTAAGGTATGTGGATAAATCCGGAAGAGCCAAACCCCCGTCTTTTTTAGATCTTATAAGTGTTTCCCTGCTGACTCTTGCTGGTTTACCCGCCCAGATGAAGCTGCCTATCAGTTTTCGTAGAGTATTCAATATGTTTTTGAGGGGAAATATTGGAACTGTTTGGAATATATATAGTATTTTGGGAAGTATGTCCATTTTTATAATATTTATACGCCCTGTCCAAGAGAAAATTCCTTTGTTGTAGTTTTGAAGTAGTTTCGTTATTTTTTGTATTAGTGGGACATAGTTGTTTTCTTGGAGTTTTCTGATGTCATTGGGGATAAATATTCCTAGGTATTTAATAGTACTATTTTGCCATTTAAAAGAGAAATTCCTTTTAAGAGTATCAACAGTGTTTGTAGTAAGTGAAATGTTTAAGGCTTCCGTTTTATTATAATTAACTTTGAAGTTACTAACTTCAGCAAAGCGTTTGAATTCTTTTATTAGATTGGGTAGCGTCACTATGGGGTTTGTAATATATAATAATAGATCATCTGCGTATCCTGAAAGTTTATATTCCTGATCTTTTATTCTAATTCCTTGTATATCCTTATTTATCCGGATTGCTGTCATCAGATGTTCCATAGTTAAAACATATATCAGTGGGGATAAGGGACATCCCTGTCTGGTTCCGTTTCGTATTGTTATCGTGTCTGATAATTCCCCATTTGCTCGAATTTTGGCCGTTGGATTCTGATATAGAACCAGAATCTTTTCTAATAATCTAGGGCCCAGTCCCCATTGTTTCAATGTCTCTTCAAAGAATCGCCATCCCACCCTGTCGAACGCTTTTTCAGCGTCTACTGCCAATAGACAGGATGGGATGGCGTGTCTTTTCGCATATTCGACTAATGTCAAAGTTTTAAAGGTGTTATCTCTCGCTTCTCTTCCCTCCACGAATCCTACTTGGTCTAAATGTATCGTTGTTGGTAGTTTAGGGGTAAGCCTATTGGCTATAACTTTAGAGTAGATTCGGAGATCTATATTCGTCAGGGAGATCGGTCTATAGTTTCCACATAGTGTATGGTCTTTATCGGGTTTGGGTATGAGAGATATATATGCCTGCATACTTTGTGATACAAATGGCTGAGCTATAGATACAGAGTTAAATGTGCGTTTTAAAACTGGGATAAGCAGGTCTTTGTATAATTTATAAAAGCGTGGGGTAAATCCGTCAGGCCCTGGGCTTTTACCTATTGTCAGTGAGTCTATTACTATTTGTATTTCCGTTTCTGAGAATTCATTCTCAAGTTGTTCTATATCGCTATCAGGTAGTGGTGGTATCGGGGTTTCTGTTATGTATTGTTTTACCTTTTGGTCAAGGTCTTCTAGGTTTTGTTTTGTTAGTCGGTTAGGTAGGTTATATAACCCAGAGTAAAATGTATGGAAAGTTTCCATAATCTTTTTGGGATCATACGTCAGTTCCCCTGAGTCTGTTTTAATTTTGGGAATTGATGTAGTTCTTGTTTGTTGTTTTAAAGCTCCAGCTAATATTTTACCTGGTTTATTCTCTTGATGGTAATATAGGGCGCGATTTTTGTCTCTAATTCGAAGTGATTGTTCATTCAATATCGTTCTCAACTCTACTCTTTTATCCGAGAGGACCATTAATGTTTCTCGTGTTGTATTCTGTTTATGGTGTTTCTCTAATGCCGAAATTTCTTGTATCAATTCTTTTAACCTATTGTTTTTCATTTTTTTTAATCTAGACCCATGTTTAATAAGGAGGCCCCTTATTATACATTTAAGGGCTTCCCATTGATTTGGGAGTGATGTATTATCTTCTATGTGGTCTGATGTAAAGTTCAATATCGCGGAAGCAATTTCAGTTCTACAGGATTCATCAAATAGTAAATTATCATTTAATTTCCATGTACCTCTAGGCATACTTTTATTTATTGTATCTATAGTTAGGTAGATGGGTGCATGGTCTGACCATATGAAATTCCCTATCTCGGGGGTAGAGGTTGTTGCAATCGCCGAGGAGTTTATCAAAAAGTAGTCCAGTCTATGGTATGTATCGTGTACCTGGGAGTAAAATGTATAGTCTTTTATACTTGGATTTGTTATTCTCCATATATCTATTAGTTGGTATTGTTCTAGTAGTTTTTTAAATGCTCTTTTCTCACTTTTCTTTTGAGGTCCTGTCTTTGATGTGGTATCCATATTTCGATCTAGAACAAAATTGAAGTCTCCTCCAATTATGATTGTCCCTTCTGCTTTAATCATCATCTTTGTTAGTAGTTGAGTGCCTGTTTTAATTTGATCTATATTTGGTAGATAGATATTAATAAAAGTGTATATGTATAATCAATATTGGATAGTATCAGCACAATTATTGACACTAGCATCGCCATGTGTGGAAATATGGATGCAGACCAACACATTGACCATAAAAGGATCCCACACTTGTTAAAATAAGCTACCTACTTCCGTAGTGTTTTTTATTGAGTAAAATCAAAATAAACCTAAATAAACCTAAGGAATATGTATATTGCATAACACCGTAATGTATTGACCTGCGGAACTGTTACAACATTAATGCGTAGCCTATAACACATATATATCCACATCTGCAACCATATACAGGCATGAGATGTAAGGGTTAAAAGTGCGGCATTGATGTGTGTATATATATACAAAAAAAAGTGCGACATTTATGATTATTTTATTGGTTTTAAAAAATCCACATCAGAAATGTAATTGTATAGGCACTATAGGAGATGAGCAAAGATATGGTACAAAAACAAAAAAACAAAAAAAAACGTTAATGCTAACATTTAATGCAGACAGCGGCTGTATATTGCATTGTATAGCAGCCGTGAGTTCCCATTTGCCACAGGCAATGACAATCAGATAGTGCAGAGCCCGGATTGGGCGCTGCTCATTTATAAGCTTCACTTCCGGTGGCGAGGTCACACCCTCAGACGACGTCCGGAAGTGACGAAACGCGTCAGTGTCGTGACCTCGCAGGAAGTGACGCATGCGCTCCAGGGTGCGCTCCAGCCACCAAGCGACCAGGAAGTGGAGAAAAAAACAAACATTCTACACATCGCTTTGGCGCCCGATTTCCGGCGGACGGAAGGGACAATCAGGCAGAGTGCACTCTAACATTATTTACAAGGCTGTTTTATCATTGTATTTTGGTACGCAGGTTTTAAAAAGGGGGGAATATTGGATATTTAAATAAAGCTGTTTTGTGTCAAACTGTACTACGCTATCTGCACTATTATTTTCTTCATATACATATGCTGGGTTGGAGTGGATCCGCTCTAGTGCTTGCAGATGGTGAAGAGGTGGTCGTGCTGAGGAGATGACAGTTACCTATGGCTTTTGATTGAAATGCTTATATTGATCATATTTCTGGTGAGTGCATCCCCAAAGGGGAGTGTGTACTGCACGCGGTGAAAAATTGATTATCCGGTGGAAGGTGTATCACTGTATTTCATGAATTTTGGTTCACTGCACCAATACGGACTTTATTCTGGGTCACCATGATTTTTTATGAACTCTTTTTAATTTAAAAGGACTGTATTTTAGCGCTGCTGCAATATTTAAAGGGACAAGCACCTGTCTCTTATACGATTTGTGTTTTACCTGGACTTTAATATTGCCTTATCATTGATTTTAGCATTTAAAATGTATACATAACTTTTGGTACTAATACCATCTTTATGATATTTATTCGTCCTATCCATTTTTCTTATTTCCGATTTTATTTCATTTAAAAGTGGGATATAGTTTACTTGATATCTTTTCCCTGGAGATGTTGTTAATCTTATTCCCAAATATTTGAATTCTGTCTTCCATGTAAATTGAAATTCTTGCAGGTAGATATAAACCCCTTTTCTTGTCAAAAGTATTTTATTTAAGTACAAGGAATGTATACAAGTAACATAGAAAGATTACAACACATTCAGCATAGGGAAGCTCTTTGGTAGTGTTCAGATATACAATCATATACAGTGAAATGGGACAATATAAATAACTATAAGCAATAAAGCATGTGAAATGATGAGAGAAAAAAGGGAAGAATATAATAGTATATTTGTTAAAAAATAAAAAATTTAAATTATGTATTTATATAGACTGTTGTCTCATTTCGTTTCTTAGACAAGCAAAGAGATTGTCATTTAGATAAAATATAGAGCTTCAAAATCATAAGGGAGGGTAGTACAAAGAAATAGTTATAAAGAGTGAGAAAGAAGGTGAGTAGGAAAAGGGGGGAAGAAGAGAGTATAGAAGCTAGAAGAGAAGAAGAGGGGAGTCCGCGAGGCTAGGTCGAGAGTCAACACTACAATCAGAATTAATCCAAGTTAATGATTATTAGTTATCATTTGAGTTACCATGGCAGCAGCACATTTTTGTCAAGGGTTGGCGTGGTATATGTAATCCAAGGTTGCCAAATCTTTTCAAAACTGGTGATCGTTTCCATTTCGATAGCTATCATCTTGGCATGGGTCATATAATAATTCATTTTGGCTTTTGTTTCATTTAGAACTAATGTTGGAGTTTTCCAAGCTTTTGCTGAAGTTTGTTTAGCTGCTGTGAAGAGTTGCACTAACAACTTAAATTGGGAATATGTTATGAATTCAGGCTACAAATTGAGTAATGCTGTTGCTGGATCAACAGGAACTGTTTTTCCAAGCAGTTTAGTTGCAATTATGAATATTTCCTTCCAAAATGTTTGTGCTAATGGACACGTCCACCAGATATGAAAAAAAAAGCCCAAATCTGAGCATCCTCGGAAGCATTGTGCTGGATAGTTTTGTACATATTTAGCCACTCTAGATGGAACCAAATACCACCTTGTCATCACTTTATAATTAGCTTCAACCGCTAATACATTAGGGGAAGCTGTTTTAACTGTGGACCATATTTGGTTCCAATCAGAAATATCTAGTGTACGCTCTAAGTCTTCTTCCCATTTCTGGACATAAGACGGGCTATTTTTATTGTAATAGACCAGTAAGTGAGAATATAAGGTAGAAATTGTTCCTCTAGCATGGGGATCCTTTTTACAAATGTTTTCAAAACTGGACATATGTGCTAATTGGGGTGATGTGTTGACTAAGGGTGTGAAATTTTTTTTGATTTGGAAATATCTGAAAAATTCCGATTGTGGTAAACCATATTTTTAACAAAGGGTGGTAAAAGGGATAAATGACGATGAGTGTATAAATTTATACAAATTTAGAACATTTCGGCATGTCCATTCTTTAAAAGATTTAGGGGATACCCATGCTGGATAGAAGGCAGGGTTTCTATAAAATGACAATAATGGATTGTGCAAAGATTGTAATTGATTGCTCTTTTTGAATCTATCCCAAAGGGATATATTGTGTTTGGTAATAGGATTTTTTAGGTCTTTTCGGTCTTTAAATGAGATCCATAATAAATTGGATATTGGAATAGGATCACATTCCGTGGCTTCAATTGATACCCATAAAGGGCATTTTTCTTGATATGCATGGTATTTAGTAAGACTCGCTATATGTGCGGCTCTATAGTAATTTGCAAAATTGGGACAGCCTAGGCCTCCGTTAGGCTTGGGGAGATATAATGTGTGCAATTGTATTCTTGGTTTGGATGCTTCTCCCCATATAAATGACGACACTTTCCTTTGTATTATTCTTAAATGATAAGCTGGGCAAGGCTGCAATGACGCTGGGCAAGGCTGCAATGACGCTGGGCAAGGCTGCAAATGACGCTAGGCAAGGCTGCAAATGACGCTGGGCAAGGCTGCAAATGACGCTGGGCAAGCTGCAATGACGCTGGGCAGCTGCAATGACGCTGGGCAAGCTGTATTGGTAGTACTCTAAATAAATAAAGTAGTTTCGGTAATATCGTCATTTTTACAGAGTTGATTCTTCCGAACTATGACAATGGAAGATGAGACCATGAATTAAGTTAAAGAGCTTTTTTAATAGTGGGGGATAGTTAATTTTAAATAGGTCCTCTAAAGATGCTGTTAGATGAACTCCTAAATATGGGATTGATCTGTCTGACCAAGTAAAAGGGAGGCAAATTTTTGCTGAGTTCAGTTCTATGTTGGAAAGGGATACATTGAGTGCTAGACATTTTTTGGGGTTTATATATAATCCAGATATTTTGGCAAATACATCAAGAATAGGAATGAGGTTTGGGCCTGATACTTGTGGAGAGGAAAGAAATAGGAGGATATCATCTGCGAAAAGACAAAGGTTTGTGTTGATAACCTCCTATTTCAATTCCAGTTATGTTGGAATTTGTTCTAATTGCTTGTGCAAGCGGCTCTATTAGTAGGGCAAATAATAAAGGAGATAGTGGACAGCCTTGTCTCGTGCCTCTTTCTATGTTGAAAACATTGGATTTGTACCCAGCATATTTTACGTAAGCTTTTGGTTCATTATATAATGCCATAATCCAATTTGTAAAGTTTGGGCCAAACCCCCATTTCTGTAGTGTATAATTCAAGTATGGCCATGATATAGAGTCAAAAGCTTTTTTGATGTCAAGTGAGAGAAAGCAAGCAGGAATACGGCATTTTTTGGCTATATATGCTAGAAGGGTCGCTCTACGTACGTTATCACTAGCCTGTCGGGAGGGTATGAAGCCTACTTGGTCTCTATGCACAAGGGTACCAATGATTTTATTCAGACGAGATGCTAGAAGTTTTGCTAGTATTTTAATGTCTATATTTAACATTGAAATGGGGCGAAAATTTGAGCATAAAGTATCATCTGATTGGGGTTTAGGTATCAATGATAGCTAAGAGAGATTCAGGTCTAAAAGATTTGTTTTTTAATAAGTAATTGAAAGCTTCTGTGAGTAAGGGGGAGAAACAATCCGAAAAAGTACAATAATAGAGGGCCGAGAAACCATCTGGACCAGGTCTTTTGTTAATTTTTAGTGATTTAATAGCTACCTCGTTTCCGGTGATGGGTTTTTCTAGTGACATCATTCGGGGCTCAGTCATTTGGGGTAAGTTAATATTTGAGAAAAAGGAATCAGCTGTATCAATATTAAATGTATTAGATTTTATATATAGGGTTTTCAGATAAGAGCTGAATTTTTGTACAATTTTAAGGGGATTGTTGGTGTACGTATTGTCTGATATTTTAAGACTAATAGGATTAAAGGATTTATTAATAGAATTGAATGCCCTTGATAAATATGTACTTGATTTGTTAGAATTCTTATAGAATGCATGTTTGGTTCTCCGTAGTGATTTATCAGCTGATTCGGTTAGAAAAAGGTCGAATTCCAATCGTGCTTTTTCTAAACGAGTTTTTGCCTTAGGGGTAGGATTATTTTGAAAAGCTAAAAATGATGAGTTGAACTCTGTTTATAGTTGTCCCATAAGCAATATTCGTTCACATTTAAGTATTCCTGACTGTCGCTGGATAACTCCTCTTAAGACAGGTTTGTGGGCCTCCCATAGTGTAAGGCCCCTTTCACACTGGGGCGGTTTGCAGGCGCTATTGTGCTTAAAATAGCGCCTGCAAACCGACCCGAAACAGCTGTTGCTGTGTATACAGTGTGAAAGCCCGAGGGCTTTCACACTGAAGCGGTGCGCTTGCAGGACGCTGGAAAATGTCCTGCAAGCCGCATCTTTGGCTCGCTGTAGGAGCGGTATATTTACCACTCCTATAGCGCCCATTCCCATTGAAAACAATGGGGCAGCGCACCGAACCCGCCCGCAAAACGCCGCTGCAGCGGCGGTTTGCGGGCAGTATTAACCCTTTTTCGGCCGTTCGCGGGGGGTAAAACCACCCCGCTAGCAGCCGAAATGCTACGCTAAAACGACGGTAAATCGGCGCTAAATATAGCGCCGCTTTACCACCAGCGCCCCCAACGCCCCAGTGTGAAAGTAGCCTTAGAGAAGAAATGTCAGTACTAGTGTTATGTGTTAAGTATTCTTTTAGAGCCTGTTGGATCGTGAGACAGTGAGAGGGATGTTTAAGCAATACGTCAGGTAGATACCATGTAGGGTCACACCCCTTGGGCATAATAGAAGCCACTGAGGTAAAGACAGCATTATGGTCAGACCAAGGTATGGGGATAATGTTGGATGCGATTATTTCAGGTACCATCCCTGTTGTTATAAAAATGTGATCTATGCGACTAAACGATTGGTGGGGGTTTGAGAAATATGTGTAATTTCTTCTTGTTGGGTTAGATTCTCTCCAAGAGTCAATCAAATTGTGTCTAGAGAGGAGTTGGGATAAAGATTTTTTGTTCTGAGAGTGTAAAGAGGTGTAGAGGGTTTTGTCCAGAAATGGGAAGACAAGCTGATTGGAGTCTCCACATACAAAGATTGATCCCATTTTATGGGTTTTTAGGACTTGGAATAGATGTGATAAAAAGGGTAAAGGTTGATAATTTGGAGCATAGTAAGAGACCACAGTTACTGCTGTGTCCATAATATATCCTGTTAGAATTAGGTAACGGCCTTCCGGATCTTTTATTTCTGAGTGTTTAGTGAATGGATTGGTATGGTGGAATGCGATGAGAGTACCACGTTTTATTGTTAGTGCTGACTTGTGGATATGAAGTATTGAAAAATTTGGGAGTTGAGGTCGGGGTAAAATGGGTTTCTTGTAGACATACTATGTGCGCTTTTTTTGCTTGAAATGATCGAAAGGCTTTTATACGTTTTTGTGGCACATTGAGACCCTGTACATTTAAGGATAAAATATTTAAAGGAGCCATGGCTGCTGAAATAACAATCTATACTTACTAGTTGTCAAGGTGCAGTGACTATTCGGCCTAGCCTTCGCGGACATGAAGAAAAGGAAAATGTATCCAGAAGTAGGGTGGATTAACTTAAAAAGAGAGTAAAATATAGTAGAAGTCATAAAGCAATTAAATATTATGTAAGAATAAAAAGATTGGAGAAGTACCCGTGTTGGGGTTAGAAACCCCCCAACAGGGGACAGAAGACCTTCGTCAGATCCCCACAATTTCTTATGGATACTGAGAAAAAGGCAGGTGAGGCACATGTTAAACCTGTGTATGGGGAATCCGCCTTAAAAATCAAAAAAAATACAGTGGTTCATTTCAAGAAAATAAGTTTTGTCATTATAAAATTATAGGGAAGTGTGTCCTTTTAATGTAGATTTGTTGAGGACTAATATTATTTTGTGGGATATACGTCCTAGGATATATATATATATATATATATAAAATATATACAAAAAATACAAAAAAGGGGGGGGAATGACTAAGGATTATAATTATTTGTTTGTTGTTGAGATCATTTATGTTGAAGAAGAAACAAATAATAAAAATAAACATAAGAATAATTAAAAATAGGGAATAAGAGGACCCGTCTACCCATAGTGAGGATATAACGAGAAAAATAAACTAAATTATGGGGCAAACACGGTCCAGAAAAGAAAATATTAAATTATAGAGTAATACATTGAAGTATCATTTTAGAAATGATTCTCAACAAGGGTGGTTGCTCAACAATTGTAGCTAAAAGTGCTACAAAAAAAAAATAAAGTAATCAGCCCAACTACTAAAGGTAACCATTCAGATTAAAAATGAGTGGGAGAGGATAAAAAAAAAAAAATGGAAGTATTCACTTTTTAGTAATTTTATTTCATTACTAAGAAGTAATTAGATTTGAAGAATAAAATACAAAAATATAGAAAATAAACCTCTCCGTTAAATTTGGACATTTAATGATAGGGTATAATTTATCTTTTTTTTTTTTTTTTTTTAATTTCTGTTATCTCAGTAATTTCTGTTACCTGTTTAACCAAGAAAGATAATTTTCAGTATTTTAGGGAATAAATCCAGTAATTCAATTTCATTACTGTTTTCCCATAAAGTATGTAGTCCAACTACTGATTTTAACCATGGACAATTAGTGCTAGGGAATAATTTTACATTTAAAAATTACAGAAAAAAATAGAAATGGCAGAAGAATTGAGGCAACTGTGGACTTTTATGGTACGGATAAGGACTCACATAACAATATGTATAGAAAAATATATAAAGATTTATTACAACAATATAATAGAAAGCAAAATTCAGGTCATATAATCAATGAAACAAAGGGAAAATTAAAAACGAGACAATATTGAGATAATACAATACACAGTCTTTCCTATAATTGGACAGTGCCGCACTGGGTTATTGGTCCCTGATAGCGGAAACAACGTAGTGATATTCGAACTGTCACAGGATGGCACTCAACATGTTTCGCGGACTAGCCGCTTCTTCAGGAGTATATATTAAGAGAGAATATGTCTGTATGGTTGTCTCTAGAAAGGGGGAAATTGGAGGAAGGTTAATATCATATAAATATGAAAAGGTAGAATAGATAATAAACGATGCAACTGGAGACAACCTAGGGGGCGCCGACCTGATTCTGCCATCAGGGAGAACGGCGATATCCCAGCTCACAGGAATGCATGTCAGAAAGAATAATTATATAGAGTGAATAAAAGAGAGATAGATTATATTGCATCCATTTTGTACACATGTGTAGAAAAGAGCATATTGCGACTTACCATTTAAAAGGTGCAAACGAACAAGTGAGGCTGCAAGCCCCTAAGGATAGGGGCAGGTTCCCGGGCTGATATGGGAGCCAGAGTAAGATAAGATAGATACTTATAGATATATCGTAATGCTGTCAACAAGAGAGACATAAATTAGATACATAGTTGGGGTGATAGAGGCATTATATCAATATGGGGCACCTGTAAGATACCATAGGGTACAGCAGACTAGCCAGTATGTATATCATAAAAGACAGGCCAAAGTGCTGGCCTGTCTAAATCATAAAGGACAGGCCAAAGATAAAGGGTACATACCGAGAATACAAAGATTCAATCACATCAGATGACCTAGGATGCACAGGATTCTCAACTTGACAAAGGGGTTTTTTTTTGAGAGACGGGCAGGCTGGAAAGAATTATATATATATATATGCATACAAGGCAAAGTTCAGTATATAGAAAGTATAAAGTAACAATATTTTAAACAAAGGTTGACTAGCTCGGCCAGCACAGCTAGATCGACAAAATAGCCAGCAAACGGACAGTTAACTCACCAAGAAAGTACTATATGTCAGAGAGAAACACCAAAGAATCAGTTGATTCAATGATATCCAGCTGAATTGCTAGGACCTGTAGATAAACAGGTTTATTTAGAACAAGACACATGGTTTGAGCAGAGAAATGTAAAAAGATAATGTGTCAATAATTCTAGATTAAAGATCAAATACGTCAAAAACTATGAGAGATGGAATACATGGTCAAATAATAACGATGCAAACCTACAGATTAGATGTCTGGGTCTGAACGGCTGGTTTGGAGCAATCGTCAAAGAGCATGGATGATTGAGTCAAACAATCAATAGCTGAAATCCATAAAGGTATAAATAGGTAAGAAAGGGTTTCTATAGGGGATCAGAGTAAAAGAGCATGGATAACAGAAGCCATAAGCGTACCTGAAGACAGCCAAAGGTAAATGAAAAAAAGCCACCAGCCAGCACCACCAAGACCTCATAGGACCCCCAACACACCTAGATGCTATGGACGAGATGTCCATTTAAATAATGAGCTCTGGCGCCAGTCCAGATGACGCTAAATGCGTGCCGTACAATTGACGTCATCGGACCCGATCCTCCACTGTGTACATACAATTCTTTCCAGCCTCTCAAAAAAAAAACCCTTTGTCAAGTTGAGAATCCTGTGCATCCTAGGTCATCTGATGTGATTGAATCTTTGTATTCTCGGTATGTACCCTTTATCTTTGGCCTGTCCTTTATGATTTAGACAGGCCAGCACTTTGGCCTGTCTTTTATGATATACATACTGGCTAGTCTGCTGTACCCTATGGTATCTTACAGGTGCCCCATATTGATATAATGCCTCTATCACCCCAACTATGTATCTAATTTATGTCTCTCTTGTTGACAGCATTACGATATATCTATAAATATCTATCTTATCTTACTCTGGCTCCCATATCAGCCCGGGAACCTGCCCCTATCCTTAGGGGCTTGCAGCCTCACTTGTTCGTTTGCACCTTTTAAATGGTAAGTCGCAATATGCTCTTTTCTACACATGTGTACAAAATGGATGCAATATAATCTATCTCTCTTTTATTCACTCTATATAATTATTCTTTCTGACATGCATTCCTGTGAGCTGGGATATCGCCGTTCTCCCTGATGGCAGAATCAGGTCGGCGCCCCCTAGGTTGTCTCCAGTTGCATCGTTTATTATCTATTCTACCTTTTCATATTTATATGATATTAACCTTCCTCCAATTTCCCCCTTTCTAGAGACAACCATACAGACATATTCTCTCTTAATATATACTCCTGAAGAAGCGGCTAGTCCGCAAAACATGTTGAGTGCCATCCTGTGACAGTTCGAATATCACTACGTTGTTTCCGCTATCAGGGACCAATAACCCAGTGCGGCACTGTCCAATTATAGGAAAGACTGTGTATTGTATTATCTCAATATTGTCTCTTGTTTTTAATTTTCCCTTTGTTTCATTGATTACCGTATTTATCGGCGTATAACACGCACCGGCGTATAACACGCACCCCAAGTTTAGGAGGGCATTTTAAGGAAAAAAAGTTTTAGGAGGGAAGTTTAGGGGAAAAAAAACAACTTACATTTTAGCGACATTGCAGCTTGCCCAGCGTCATTTGCAGCTTGCCCAGCGTCATTGCAGCTTGCCCAGCGTCATTGCAGCCATGCCCAGCGTCATTTGCAGCCTTGCCCAGCGTCATTGCAGCCTTGCCCAGCATCATTGCAGCCTTGCCCAGCGTCATTGTAGCCTTGCCCAGCGTCATTGTAGCTTGCCCAGCATCATTGCAGCCTTGCCCAGTGCCATTCTAGCTTGCCAGCGTCATTTTCATTCTTTTCCTGGTTTAAATTTCCCGCCGCCGAGACGCTGTCGCGTGCGCCGCCGAAAAAACCCGAAGCACGGGCAAAGAAGAACGAAGCGCCCCCGGAAAAAGCCGAGCCGACTCGGACGGCTAAGCTCGCGGTCCCGCCTCCCTGCTGTTTCCGAAGCGAGCGCAGGGAGGCGGGACTACGAGCAGAGCAGAGTCTGCTCGGCTTTTTCCGGGGGCGCTTCGTTCTTTTTCGGCCGCGCATCAGGTTTTTTCGGCAGCGCTCGCTATTTTTCAGCGGCGCTTGCCTTTTTTGCCATTTTTTTTGGGGGTATCGGCGTATAACACGCACCCCCGACTTTCCACCGATTTTAAGGGGGGGAAAAAGTGCGTGTTATACGCCGATAAATACGGTATATGACCTGAATTTTGCTTTCTATTATATTGTTGTAATAAATCTTTATATATTTTTCTATACATATTGTTATGTGAGTCCTTATCCGTACCATGAAAGTCCACAGTTGCCTCAATTCTTCTGCCATTTCTATTTTTTTCTAAAATTCAGGACGACGGTACTCTATGTTTATCCTTATCATATAGTAGCACTATCTACATTTTAAAATTACAGTTTTCCCAGTAATTTCTGTTTACTGGTTAACCAAAATCGATATTTTCGCTATAGTTTAGAAAATAAATTCAGTAATTCATTTTCATTACTGTGTTTCCATATAGCTTAGCATCAGTCGGAGTCAATTAGGCACAGTTCCTAGGGATGCATCATTAGTCCATGGCGTCATCTTGTCCTTGGTGTGAGGGTACGAATCTTCCTCTTTTGTGTGTATGGTGGTTGCCGTTTCTTGTTTCAGATTGGGATGTGTTCTGAAGGGAAGAGGCAGATGCTTATCTTCTTCTTGAAGTAGAGGTTGAAGGTGTCCCTTCAATCAGGTTGAGGTCTTGGAGTGCTTGATGAAGTTCGTCAGGGGTTCTGCAAGAGAATCTGGTCCCTTGATGGGTGAAACGAAGGGAAAATGGGAAGCCCCATTGGTATTTGATGTTATGATTTTGGAGTTCCAATAAATGGGATTTCATTGCCCGCCGTTTGGATATTGTTAATTGGGATAGGTCTGCAAAAAGCTGAAAATTGTGACCTTGAAAGGATAAATTGTTCTTTTCTCTTGCTGCTTCTAGAAGTTGTTCTTTCGTTCGGTAAAAGTGAAATTTTGCAATAATGTCTCTAGGGGGGCCATCAGCTTTTTTGGATGTAAGAGCTCTATGTATTCTATCCATCTCCAACCTTTCAATGGGTATTGCTGGTTGTAGCTCCTGACAGAGTGCTGTTATAGTTGATTGCAGGTCTGTGATTGACTCAGGTAAGCCTCTGAAGTGCAGATTAGACCTTCTGGCGCGATTCTCAAAATCTTCAAGTCTGTTCTGCAGAGTAATATTTTCCTCTTTGAGGTTTTCCAATTCTGTGAAAACTTCTTGTGTATTTATTTTAAAATCTTCTACTTTCATTTCTAATGTTTCAGTTAGTCGTCCCAGCTCTCTAATTTCTTTAGTAAGATTGTTAGTAATTTGCTCTGAGGTTTTTTGTAATGCTTTATGAAGCATTCTTTTAAATTGCTTCAAAATGCGGGATGGGATAGTAGAGTCTGTTTGTGAGGTATTTTAAATCGGTTTCAGAGTCAGATTCTGAGTCCCCTGAGGAGATAATTTTTGTCTGTTTTAGTTTAGTTTTCTGGTCTGAGGTAAAAGCACCTGAGGTGAAATTGCCTGAGGGGTGCGGCGCCTTCTTCACTATACGCTTCCCCTGAGCGCTGTTATGGGGGTTGATTTTAGATTTGTTCCTGGCACCACCTAACACCATTTTGATGTGTAAATGTTCCCCTCACCTCACAGGAGGATAAGACGTAGATGTGGAAAGATTCCGTGTCCGTGAGTCGTCTTTATATCGCGGTTTGTTCCCCTCACAGAGCGGAGCTCTAGCCCGACATTACCGCCTCCCTAGCCTCCGCACATGTGACTCATAAACCCCTTTTCTAAGTTCTCATCAATATATTGACGTAATGCCTCAAGCTCAGTCTCTGAAAGCAAGAATATTCATCCAAAAGGAATCTCCGCACCAGGCAACAACTTGATTGAACAATCGTAGGGACGATGTGGTGGCAATGTGTCGACTTTATTTTTATCGAAGATATCCAGAAAGTCATGGTAGATTGCAGGGACATCTTGACTGATATTGGAAACTGGCTGGACGGTAAGGCAACTGGTAGGTGACACAGATTTAGGCACAAAGCAATGCTGAAGGCAGTGGGTTAACTTAAAGTTTCTAAACTACTGCCATAGGGGTTATCTATAAGGATATACATGCCTCATGCATGTATCTTTAACTGTCAAATGTCTCCTCTCTGTCTGTTATCAGACCTGAAAAACTGCAGATTCTGTGGGTGGGTCTGTTGTCTGGAGCTCAGTGGATGGAGTCGTGATGTCAGTAGACTCCCCGCCCACCTCTACACTCCCCTTGTCAATATGCATTTTCTCCTGTGTATTTCTTACACTGAACTTCTGCTATGATCTCTAACATCCAGTAAAAAGACAGGAAAGTAACCACATGACTTCAGCATGCCCAAGCGTCATCGGGATACGTCCCACCTGTGGGCTGCATCATGTCCCGGATAAACTACCAGGACCATGATGCAGTGCTGGGCTCAAATGCGCAAGAAAACGCTCGGCGCCATGGAAACCATAGAGCCCGGCGTAACCGCGCACCATGCAATGAAGCCGGGCCTGAAACCTCCCATACTTCCCTGAACCACAGGGCGCTCATGCGCCTAACCTGCGATAACCGGGGAGACAGCTGCATAGGTACACAAAGTGTACCAAATGCTGCCCAGGGGGAAAAAGGCTGGATCCTGATGTTGAAAAACATCTACCCATGCAATCGACCAGACCGCGGGGAATTGCCTGGAAACCCAAACAAATCCCCGCAGCCGATCGTCCCATGAGTAGGTGATCAGGACCAAACACTGCACCAAAAAAGACACAAGGGGAGATGAAGAAAATCCAACAAACCTGAGCGTGGACAATGTCCCACGGTCTCACTCATGTAACTCATGAGATCGAAACCCAGGTATGGGATAAAGGAGGGAACCTATATAGATGGGGAGAGAAGGGGTATTACAAACGACCAAGGCCATGTAAATCCCCATGAACTCCCCCCAAAAAAGAATATAAGGACTAAAACCACTGGCATTCTGATAACCATTCAGGGCCAAAGAATTTGGACTCCTGAGTGGATATAGGGACCCCCAAGGGAATCGGATTGTCTCTCCCCTCAGGGCAGAGAACCCTGGGGGAGGGAACAAACCATGTCCCCCTGCCCACAGTAAAAAAATCGTGGGAGGTGGGGAACAAAAGACCCCAAGGGGTCCAGATGCCAGGAAGGGAGAAGTGGAGATGGTTCCCCGGACCGAAAAACGGAGACATCCAAAAATCCGTAAGTGAAGGAATCCCAGGGAAGCAAAACCATTTACATAGATTCAGTCATCCAACTAAGAACAGTAATAATACAATATAAACAAGGCCCCAGATGAATAAAAACCTCTCTCTAATAGCACCTTTAAAGAAGAGAACACTCCCCAAAGTACACCCCAGAAGTGTAGAGACCCAGTGGAAAGAAGGTTGGACCCAATAAGACCAGCAAAGCCCACCAACGAATCAATCTGTTTTGCCCGAACTGTAGCCTTCCAAAAAAGGCCTAAAGCTCTCGACCTCATTGAGGCCAGGGGGAGTGGTTGCCCTCAGGTCCCTAATCCAGCGCATCTCACGCTGGAGTAGTACCTTATTCCAATCACCCCCCCTGATAGGAATGTGTAGTCTGTGTAAAACAGTAAAATTCACCCTGGGGAGTCTGTAGTTGTGTTTTTTTGCAACATGACGGCCCAAGGGTAAATATAAATTACAGATTTTCATATTATACATATGTTTTTCTACTCTCTTGCTGAATTTCTGTCTCGTCTTACCGACGTAGAAGGCACCACACTGACACTGCATGAGGTAGACCACCCCCTGAGTTTGACATGATGCATAATGCCTTAGGGAGAAGTCTACCCCATTAGGCAATGTCAGTGTGGTCCTCTGTCCAATCACTGAACATTGAGCACAATTCCCACAGGGAAATGTGCCCAAATTTTTACACGGATCCCTTCTGGAATTACCTTTGTATTCACTTTGTGTAACTAAATTACCTATTGAACCTGCTTTTTTGTAGGTAATCAGAGGAAGAGGGGTCACAAGACCAACAACAACCGGGTCCTCTGTCAAAATAGACCAATGTTTGGTAATAATTTTGCGGGTCATCTGATGTTCATTAGAGAAACGCAAAATGATACGAGTATTATCTTCCCCATCTTTTTTCTTTTTGGTTTTGAACAAGAGATCCTTTCTCGCTAGGGACTTAACACGATTGAAAGCCTTCTTAAGGCTCGTTTTGGTATATCCCCTGATTAGCAATCTTTGAGTAAGTTCATCGCTTTCTCTTTGGAAATCCTCCTCGCCAGTACAGTTCCTTCTAATCCGAAGGAACTGGCTGAAGGGGATAGACCTCTTCAGAGACGGCGGATGAAAACTGTCTGCATGGAGCAGAGTGTTTCCTGACGTTTCTTTGCGAAACAGCTTGCTGGTAAGGTTTCCATTGGGGGCTTTTTGAATACAGATATCCAAAAAATTAACCTCATGAAGATCATAGTTCATTGTAAAAAACAAATTGAACACATTGTCATTCATGAGTTGTAAACAGTCAATTAATTTGGCTTCCGGTCCGTCACAAATAATAAGGACATAAGAATGTGGCAGGTGTACATAGACGCATGCTCACAGGTCAAAAAATCTTTTTCCCACTCCCCCAGGTACAGATTCGCATATGAGGGCGCACAACACGTAAGGGTAAGTATGGGTAAAGTCTCTTGTGTAGCAGGCCCAGATAGTGGAGTGGTGCCATCGGCCAAATGAAATTCAAGTTTATGTTTCTTGGCTTGCAGGGGAATCTGAAACTCTTTTGCAAGGGTAATGTCCATAAAGCAACTGCATGCCCCAGAATCAACTATTGCTAGAAGTTGGACCTCCTCTTCTGCCACCTGTAAAGAGACATAGAGAAGAAGGTGAGTTGGCAAAGACCCAAAGACTTGGAGGTACATAGGGCTGCAGGGAAAAGACTTACTGGGTCTCACAGGGCAGTTGTGAAGGAAATGTCTGGCTCCTCCACAGTAGAGACAGAGGTTGGCTTGCCGGTGGCAAAGTCTTTCATCAGAGGTCAGAGCAGTAAGGACCACGCTAATTTGCATAGGCTCTCCTTCAGAAGCAACTGAAGATGCAGGCATAGGTGCAGGAGTAGATGGAACCTTGGGTAGCATCCATGAAGGCCGGAAGGATTGTGCACGTTCTGACTGTCACTCCCGCAAGCATCTGTAAAGTTGGATGGCTAGCTAAATGAGCCCCTCTAGTGTGGCGGGGGTCTCTGCTCATGCCAGCTCATCCTTGAGAGCTTCGGACAGGCCAAGCCAGTACTGATATCTGAGAGTGGCATCATTCCACCCTGTATCTGCAGACTATTTACAAAAGTCCACTGTGTAGTCTTCTACAGGGCGCCACCCATGCTGCAAGGTATTGAGAATAGCTTCAGCAGTGGCCCTGCGTTGTGGGTCATCATATAGTTGGGCCATAGCCTCAAAGAATGCATCCACTGAGTTAATGACAGGACTTTTCTGCTCCAGCAGGTGGTGAGCCCAAGACTGAGGTTCATCGGAGAGCAGAGAGATAATGAACACCACTTTAACAGTCTCTAGGGAGAAATTTCTTTGCTGAAGGGCTAGGCAGTGGAATACCTACGGGGGGGGGGGGGGCGTCCACCGAGGGGCAGACCTCAAGAATACACAGGCATTGCTTCAAGTCGTGGCAAAATCGCCTTTGGGGACGCAATAGTGGAAACATCACCTAAACCCTTACCTCTACCCAGTGAACTGGCCTCAGCTGATACACGGAAATGAAACAAATCCTCCTACATAAGTTGTATTCGTTTATCTGCATTCTTTTCTTCTCTGCAACTGTTCAAATTGCAGAATTTTATAAAGCTTGTCTGAGAGTTCAAAACAAAGGGGTGGAGAGCTGTAGTTACACTCTGCAGAGCTCAGTCAGGAAAGCTCTGAGAGCTGATTAGAGGGAAGGGACACACACCCCTTTACACAGCACACAGGAACAAAGCTGAGGCTGTCATTTTGCTGGATGTCCTTCCCCTGTCACCTTTTTTTTTCTTGGTGTCAGGAAAACTTGTCAGAAGTGACTTATGCTGGTAGCAGAGGAACAAAGCAGAAGACAGAAATTACACTTAAGCCTCATACACATGATCAGACTTCCATCGGACTTTTCCATGGATTTTTGTACGAATGGGCGTTGGCCTTGAACTTGTTTTGCATACACACGGCAGAACGTTTTCAGCCAACTTTCACCAAATCACGTGTTTTTTCAGCTCTTTACCGTCACCCTTAGGGCAACTTCTGCTATTGTTGGCTGATGTTTAGCATTGGTTCCGAGCATGCATGTTTGTACTGTGGACTTTAGTCCAATGGACTTGTGTACACATGATCGGATTATCCTGCATCTGACATTTCCTGACGAAAAGTTTGAGAGCAGGCACAGAGAACATTTGTCCTTTGAAAAAGCATCAACAATTGTCCAATGGAGGAAGTTCTTAACTTCTGTCTTCAGGACCCACTAACAGGCCAGACTTTAGGCTATTTCCACACTGAGGAGCTCTATAGTGCTAAAAATAGCGCCTGCAAAGCGCCCTGAAAGCGCCCTGAAAGAGCCGCTCAATTCACTCCAATATGAAAGCCCTGAGGGCTTTCACACTGGAGCGGTGCGCTTGCAGGACGGTCAAAAAAGTCCTGCAAGCCACATCTTTGCAGCTCTGTAGGAGCGGTGTTTTCACATTGAAAACAATGGGGCAGCGCTGCAAACCCGCCGGCAAAGCGCCGCTGAAGGGTGCTTTGCGGGCGGTTTTAACCCTTTTTTGTATACTAGCGGGGGTTAAAACCACCCCGCTAGCGGCCGAATAGCACTGCTAAAACGACGGTAAAGCAGCGCTAAATATAGCGTCCCTTTCCCGCCGGAGCCCGCCCGCCTCAGTGTGAAAGTAGCCTTAAGTATAACCTTGGGGAGGTGCGGACTACAATACTGCAATCACTGAGCATCAAATGATATCACCTGTTATGTATTTCAGTTATCTTGTAAACCTGGCCTGTTAGTGGGTCCTGAGGACAGGAGTTGAGAACCACTGCAGTAGAGGGATATGCTTTGTTCATATTCTATGTCTGAGGTTTACAACCACTTCAAGCCAAAGGATCAACTTAAAGTGATTTCAAAATAAATTTTTGTTTAAATATTTTTTTGTTATTAAATGTTTTTTATACTTACCTGCTCAGTGCAATATTTTTTTTTTCAAGTTATTCAAAATAAATTTTTGTTTAAATATTTTTTTGTTATTAAATGTTTTTTATACTTACCTGCTCAGTGCAATGTCCCTTACCTGGCCTCACAAAGTCCTTCTGCTGCCTGTGTAATGAGTAAGAGGGGAAAGAGATGCTGCCGATAAGACAGAACTAGATCATAAGAGGAGACAAATAAGTGTTTAGGGATTGGGGGGAGCAAGTAGTGGGGAGTTTTTTTTACCCTATTGCTTGGAATGCATTAAGGTAGAAAACATTTTTTTGACTTTAGGATCACTTTAACAGCCAGACAGCTTGCATTTTTAAAAGGTAATCAGCATATGCAACTACAAAATTCTCACATAATACTTTTACTTTAAAGAGCTCATGCCTTACGTAATAAAGCCATGATAAATTTCTTACACCTGTAAAATATCTATCATAATAAGGTTGGTGCTTTATATTCACTCCAGTAGCTTCATTTAATTAAAATTTGTAAAAACATACCCAGAGCCTACAACATAACATTCTCAATTTACTTAACTAAAATATATGTATGTAAGGATTGTTATTTTCTGCAATGGGACTTTTCTTGCAATTTCTGGGCTGTTACTGTTGAAAATAATGGGCCTTTATGGGACCAAAAAAATGATTATGGCTTAAATGTATGGTACACTATCTCCCTCTAGTGGTATATTATCAATATTGTTTTTATTACATTAGCTGCTGTATAAATACAGTTTGTGCAACCCTTTACATATTGTACATTCACATCAGTCTCTGTCCTCAATGAGCTTACAATCTACGGTCCCTCTCTCACTAGCATACATACACACACTAGCATATCTTTGGAGTGTGAAAGGAAACCTGAACAAGCACATGAAACCCAGTGCAGACAGTGTCCTGGACGGGATTCAAACCAAGGACCCAAGTGCTGCAAAACATAAGTGCTAACCACTAAACCACTGTGTTGCACAATATGCTTTCCAAAAATGGAACTTCTGCTTTAAGTGTAGGTGACCCCCTGACATGCCACATTTGGCATGTCATTTTTTTTTTGGGGGGGGGGGGAGCAGGTACCCTGTTTTTAGAGGTACCCAGCTCCCACTTCCTCCCCTGGCGCTTGAAGTTCACCTCTTCCCCCTCCCTCCCTGCAATCTTCTGGAACACGTCACAGGTCCCAGAAGATTGGCCATGCCATTCACATGCGCAGTGCGTGCCCGGCTGTAACTCCCTCAAAATTGTTGCCAAGAAGAATTTAAAAAATAATTTAACTAAATTTGAGCCCATGCACTCATTTAAATTTAACCTGCCGACCATCCCACGTACATTTACTGCGGGGTGGCGGCTCCTACCTGTACGTGATTCTGCACTTCCAAGGCTGGGGCACGCACACGCGCGCCTGCTCTGATTGGACACAGCGGGTGCCAATCAGCAGGTCCAGGGGACTCAATGTCCCGCCGGCACCCGCCGATCATTCGGGAGAGAATCAGAACGACAGTCTGCTTATGTAAGCAAGGCAGATCACCATTATATCAGTAGGGAAGGTAGTGATCTTGTGTTTCTGCTAAGCAGGAACACGGAGGAATCTCTGCCATCCCACAGTACAACCACCTCCCCCCCAGTTAGTAAACACTCCCTAGGCACACATTTAACCCTTTGAGCGCCCCTGATGTTAACCCTTTCCCAGCCAGTGTCATTAGTACAGTGACAGTGCATATTTTTAGCACTGATCACGGTATTGGTGTCACTGGTCCCCAAAAGAGTGTCACTTAGTGTCCGATTTCTCCACCACAATGTTGCAGTCCCACTATAAGTCGCTGATCGCCACCATTACTAGTAAAATAAATAAATACAAATTCCAGAAATATATCCCATAGTTTGTAGACGCTATAACTTTTGCACAAGCCAATCAATATACGTTTATTGGGATTTTATTTACCAAAACTATGTAACAGAATACATATTGGCCTAAATTGATGAAGAAATTAGATTTTTTAAATTTTTTTATTGGATGTGTTTTATAGCAGAAAGCAAAAAACATTGAGTTTTTTTTATTTTTTTCAAAATTATAAACGCAAAAAAAAAAAAAAAAACGCAGAAGTGATCAAATACCACCAAAAGAAAGTTCTATTTGTGGGGGAAAAAAATACATAATTTTTTTTTGGGTAGAACGTCGCACGACCGCGCAATTGTCAGTGAAAGTATCGCAAAAAATGTCCTGGTCATGAAGGGGGTAAATATTTCAGAGCTGAAGGGGTTAAAGAGGCGTTTGACTTTTTTTCTGCCCCTAAATGCCCCTCTAACACAGGTTTAGGTGTGGTTTTGAGGTTGCTTTCCTCCTGCTAAGAGAAGAGCATTCAGAAGAGCTAGGCAAATGCCCACTATGCATAAAGCCTAAAGAGGGATCTTCCCCCTTATCATAAAAATTATAACAAAAGCAGCTTTAGAAATGTTTTAGTAATACTTATAATTGCAGGCTTTTTATTCTTTGCATTAGTGGCAGTGCGTCCATTAGGGGCGCTGCCCCCTCTGTCACGCCATCCCCTCTGTGTAGAATGGATAGATTCATGCATAGCATGAATCTATCCATGGCCACTGTAGCCACCCTCTATTCAGGCATCCGGCCCCTTTTGAACGCCGGGCACCTGAATTCCAGCGGTGGGGGTGTTTTTTTTTTGTGAAGCACCCGATTAGAGCCATAGGCTCTAATAGGCTTCAAAAAAGGTGGACTGAGAGTACAGAGCATTGCGCTCGGAGTCCACCTAGGTGTGTTAGAAAAGCAAATGAATATTCGCTATTCTAACACTGAACCGCCTCTCAGCCAATCGGGTGGCGCAGGTCTAATACCTGTCACCTGATTGGCTGAAGGCACAGGCGTTCCGATTGGACGCCGAACAGAATGGAAGAAGAGAGTGAGACAAATGGAGGACACAGGAGCCGCCGTCTGACCCGCTGCTTATCCCACCATCTCACAGCTCGCCGCCTGACCCGCTGCCTGATCCCCCACCAAGATGCGGTAAGTGCTGGGCAGTCAGCGAGCGAGCGAGCGGAGGGCTCAGTGGCTGCATTTGATGGGCATATTGGCTGCAATTGATGGCACAGTGGTTGAATTTGATGTTTTTTTCAGTATTTTTCACAATTATTTTGTTTGTTTGTTTGTTTGCGCCCCCCCCCCCCCCCCCCAAAAAAAATTTGGGCACCAGCCGCCACTGCCTTGCATACCTAATTTTTATTTTCATCCCTATTCTTCCCAAAATGGCCATTTTTACTAAGGGCAGATGTATCCATCTCTCTTTACTTCTTGGATCTCTGCCTAAACCCTGGATTATACCTCCTGGAGCATATGGCAGGAACCTGCCAGGAAGTAGCTGTGAGGCCAGGGCTACATCACCAGTGCCTCATAGACATGTGCAGTTCGTTTAGTTCAGAATTGAAAATCAGACAAACTTTTTTTACATCCGAATTTCTGAATTACAATAGTAACAAATTTAAACAAATCCAAAATAACATAGTTACATAGTTAGTCAGGTTGAAAAAAGACAAGTCCATCTAATTCAACCAATAAAAAAATAAAAATAAAAATTCATACAATCCCATGTACACAATCCTTCACCCATAGTTGAGAGGAAGCCGAAAAACCCATAACGAAACTAAAATTTTAAACAAACCATAGTTTGTAGACTTTTTAACTTTCACACAGACTAAATAAGATCGCAATGAAGCGACATTTATTATTGCCCACTTGTAACATGCATTCATTTTATTTAATATCTAAAAAATCTTTGAGTCCGGTTGGTAAAATCATAATGTTTTTGCTTCCAATGTGCAAGAAAAGCTGCATCTGATAGTTATGGTAACATATCAACAATGCATGGCTTTAAATGTCCTGCCGTCACTCACCCGACTCCAACCCTGAAGAAGTCATGGGAGTGGTGATGCAACGTGTCAAACAGAGCCAGGTAGGGGCGTGGCCTGGAGCTTCATGGCGTAGGGAGTGTGGAGTGAGAGCTCTGCCTGAGATTTCATCCTTGTACCTCATCCTCTGGGAATTATCGGACACAACCACCCCAAACAGTAACCCTGAAGAACCGGGCACACCGCGGGCTCCATGTCGCCACCAAAACGGTCCTCGGAGGCCGCTGCTAAGCTGGCCAAATACCGTCATGAAGGACAGGCAGCCGAGGAGGAAGATGGCGTCGGCCGCGTGCAGGCCGCGGAGGAGACCACCTCCGGCGACACAGCCAAGATTCTGGAAGCAGTCTCGGTATGCCAGACCACGCTCACATCCAAAATAGAGGAGGTAAAGGTCGACATCTCCCTCATCCGCCAGGACATCCAAAAGCTGCGGGACAGGGCCACCGAGATGGAGCGCAGGGTATCCAGAACGGAGGCGGACATCACCCCACTCCAAATAACGACAGAGCAACTGCAGCACCAGCTCAGCACAGTCCTCCATAAGCAGGACGATATGGAGAACCGGCTCAGGAGATGCAACCTCCGCTTCGTGGGTCTCCCGGAACGGGCTGAAGGCACAGATCCCCCTACCTACTTAGAGAACCTCCTCATTAAGACATACGGGAGAGAGGCCTTCTCCTCCACCTTCGTCATAGAGCGCGCTCACCGCCTCGCAGCACGTCCTTCCCCAGCCGGTGCCCCCCCGAGAACTTTCATTGCTAAACTGCTCAACTACAGAGACCGGGACACCGTGCTGCGACTCACTCGTGAACGTGGGAACATCCCGGTCGGTAACGTGACGGTGGCGGTGTACCCGGACTTCTCCGCCGAGGTGCAGAAAAAGCGCGCGCAGTTCACGGAGGCGAAGCGGCAACTGCGCATCCACCATCTACCGTACGCTATGCTGTTCCCAGCAAGGCTCAGAGTGACCCGCGACGGAAAGACCCAGTTCTTTTTTTTTTTTTTTTTCCCTGAGCCTTCAATGAGCCTTCAATGAGCCTTTATATTGTTTAATTTCCTTGGATGTGGCATGCATAAGCGCCACCCAAGGGTCATTTTTTACCTCGATCGTTGTTATTTCTTTTATGTATTTTAGGATAGTCTCCCAAAATTTTTTGATTTTAGGACACCCCCACCATAGATGACCCATTGTGCCCCTTTGATCACACCCCCTCCAACAGTTCGCAGACGTATTCGCCTGGAAATTGCTGACCCTGTCTGGGGTTCTATACCACCTAGCCATGCACTTAAAGTTTGTTTCTGCAGTTCTCGCGTCTACCGCTGACCCATGTGCTAATTTTAAAATTTTCTTACTTGTGCCTATTTCTAATTGTGTTCCTAGTTCGCTTTCCCATTTGGTAAGGTATGGCGGCATCTCCGGTCTATCTCTTTCTAACAACAGTTTATATATTCTGGATATTCTTTTTTTTGAACATTCTGCCGTAAAAATTTTCTCTAATTTTGTTAGATCCTTAGCCTCCCTTAATGGGCCAGGAAGAGAGCCCACAAAGTGGGTCAGCTGGCGGTGCCGCCATCCGTCTATGGAAAAAGCCTCATTATTCTGTAACTCGTGCAGTGTCATAACCTTCCCCTTACTAATAACTTCCCCTGGTCTCGTGCAATCCTTTCTAATCCAATCACCTCCTATTTCCTTCGACCCTGGCGGGAAAAAAGGATTTTCTTTAAGTGCTATAAGTGGCGAATTATAATTTTTATTAAATATTTTGTAAATTTTGTCCCAAATTTTCAAAGTCGTGATGGTGATTATATGTGTTTTTTCTCCCAGTGTCCGGCTTTTCGGGGGATTCCACACAATTTTCCCCAGCCTAGCTTCACTCAGTGCTTCCTCCAAACTAACCCATCTTTTAGTGTTGCCTATTTTACCCCATTCTGCGATTCTCAAAAGTGCTATAGCATGGTAGTAACTTTCTATGTCTGGGACCGCCAGACCGCCCTGGCTTTTGTCTTGTTTTAGAACTTGGAGGGAGATTCTATGTTTTTTGTAGTTCCATATGAAATTCATTATAATAGCTCTTAGTTTACCGAGGTACTGTTTTGGGAGAGGGAGGGGGAGCATCTGGAGTTTATATGTGATTACTGGTAGGATCATCATTTTTACCGAATTAATCCTGCCTATCCAGGATAGAATTTTTCCCTTCAGCTCTTGGCATTTTTTTTTATATCTTCTAGGAGTGGGATATAATTTATTTTGTATAATTTCCTCGGGTTGTTGGCCAGTTCTATTCCTAAGTATTTTATCCTTTTTTTCCATACAAAACTAACTGTTTTCTGTAGGTTCTGTTTCTCTATTTTATTGAGGTTAATATTAAGGATAAAAGTTTTTGAGGCATTAATTCTAAAGTTTGTTAGTTCCCCATATTCCTTTAAGGTTTTAAGCAATATGGGGACTGACTTCTGGGGTGAGCTTATGTAAAAGAGGACGTCGTCCGCGAAGGCCGCGAGTTTGTGCTCTTCGCTGCCGACTTTACAGCCTTCCACCTCTGGGTTTCCGCGTATTGTGGCTAACAGCGGTTCCAGGGATAGAACAAAAAGGAGAGGGGAGAGTGGGCAACCCTGCCTAGTACCATTAAACAGTTCGAACTCCGCGGAGGTTGTTCCATTGACCTTGATGTTGGTTTTTGGATGATTATATAGGGTTTTGATTTTTTGAATAATTCTGGGTCCAAAACCCATCCTCTGTAGAGTGTTGAACATGAACCCCCAGTCTACTTTGTCGAACGCTTTTTCAGCGTCTATCGAGAGGAGTAGACTGGGGGTTCTCGAGTCTCCCATCCTCTGTATGGCTAGCAATGTCCGAATCCCATTGTCCCTCCCCTCTCTACCCGGGACAAACCCAACCTGGTCCGGATGGATCAGTGTGCCCAAGTGCCCCTTTATTCGATCTGCCAGAATCTTGGCGTATAATTTTGTGTCAAAATTTAATAAGGAGATGGGTCTGTAATTCGAGCACACCGATCCATCCTTCCCATCCTTCCTCAGAAGAGTGATCGTGGCTTTTAGGGCCTCTTCGCTCATATCATAGTCTATCCCTAGTCCATTCATATATCGCAGCAATCTCGGTATAAGAATCTCTTTGTACGTTTTATAATATGAGGCCGTGAAGCCATCCGGGCCCGGGCTCTTCCCTGTTGGGGAGTTATTGATGGCTGCTAAGATCTCCTCCTCGGTTATTGGCCTCTCAAGCTCATCTCTATCCTCCCCCCCTAGGGCCATTAGCCCTGCCCTCTCTAGAAACTCTGGTGTTTTCTGGTTGTTTCCCATGCTGTCGTTGTTTCCCTTGGTTTTCACCTCGTAAAGTTCTTTGTAATAGTCTCTAAATGTAGAGGCTATTTCACTAGAGGTGAACTTCATCTCCCCATTTCTTGTTTGAATTTTTTCAATAAAATTTCTGGTTTTCTTTTTTTGTAATTTCCTTGCTAAATATTTCCCTGGCTTGTTGCCCCATATATATTGTTCCCTGGCCAATTTATTGAACTTCTGTCTGACTTCCTGTTCAGCTAAATCTTTCAATTCCTCTCTCTTGTCTGTAAGCTCTATGTATATGCTCTGGCTAAGTGCCCCCCCAGATTTGTGCTTTTGCTCCAGGGTTTTAATCTCGGCCATCAACGCCTGCGTCTTTCTCACCCTCTCCTTTTTCTTCCATGAGGCTTTAGCGATCAGGAGCCCCCTAATGAACGCTTTATGAGCGTCCCATAATTGTGCTTCTGAGACCTCTCCGTTGTCGTTGATTTGAAAGAACCATTCTAGCTCCTTTTTGATATGCTCCCTAATTTCTTTGTCATGTAACAATTCAGGATTGAGTTTCCATCCACTAGAGGGTTGTTTGTGTTCGGGGAACCTTAGCCTCATGGATACCGGCGCGTGGTCCGAGAAGGAAGCTATTCCAATTTCGGTTTCTTTGACCCTTTCCAGTATGCCATGGTCTATTAAAATATAGTCCAGGCGAGAATACATCTGGTGGACAGGGGAGAAGAACGAGTAATGCCTCAACTGCGGGTGCTGGATCCTCCACACATCCAACAGTTGGTCCTCCGATAGTTTTTTTTTGATACGCTTCAGTTGTATGTTGCCCCTCCCCGTGCCACCAGACGTACTGTCCTTCGCGGGGTCCATCACAAAATTGAGGTCCCCCATCAGGATCAAATATCCTTTCCTGAAGGCCCTTAGCTTACGCAGAATTGTTTCGAGGAATAAGATAGGTTTGGTGTTGGGGGCATAGACATTGGCCAGTGTAAATTCTACCCCTAGGAGGGAGCCCCTAAGAAACAGGTATCTCCCCTCGGGGTCCGTCATTCTCTCCTCCACCGTGAAGTCAATGTCCCTCGCAATCCCTATAGCCACTCCTCTTGCCCTGCTCGAGATAGTATCTCCATAGAACCATTTTGGGAGAGCTGGAGAAAAAAGTCTAGTATTTGAGGAATGTGCCAGATGAGTCTCTTGCAGGAACACTATACCTGCGCCATATCTCTCTGCTTCCTCCAAAATTTTAGATCGCTTGCCGGGGGAATTTAAGCCTTTCACATTATATGATAAAAATTTGATTTCTATGTCCTTCATTTATCTTTTGGTATTTTGTTTTTTTTTTGTTTTTTTTTTCCCCTCTGACATATTGATGGTGACAACAGCCCCACAGCGGACGTGGTTTCCCTCCCTCTTCCCCTCCCCTTCCTTCCCCCCCTCCCTCCTCCCTTCTTTGTCCCTCCCCCTTCTCTCCCCCCCCCCCCCCCCCCCCCTCCCACCCCCCCCCTCCTCCCCCCCTCTCCTATCCCAACTGGGGTCCCCGGGTCGTTGGGGGCCATCTTTTGTGGCTTCCCTTAGACTCCGGATTCCTGGTGAGGTGGAGCCTGTTTAGCCCTCCCCTCCCCCTCCGCGCCCCGTACTCGGGGCGCAGAGGGGGGGGGGGGCCGGGCCAATTTGAACAAAACTCTCACGCAGCTACATATGGGCATTCGCCCCTCCTCCCCCCCCCTCCCCCGCTCCCCCCCCCAGGGTCCCCCAGGCCCTCCATTTCCATCCAACCCTGCAGGTTCGGGACTACAATCCCGAGTTTTGTGCAAAATCCCTGTGTTTCTTCTGGGTACCTCAACCTAGCAATGCATCCCTCTTTTAACCCTATTAAGCATGAGGGGAAACCCCAGTTATATCTTATGTTTTCCCTTTTCAATATTTCCAACAGGGGTTTCTGGTGTCTCCGTCTTTCCAAGGTTCGGGCCGATAGGTCTGCATATACCTGAATTTCAGCATCCTTATGCAATATTGGGGACTTATTTTTTATTTTCGCCCATAGGTCCTCTTTTTCTTTAAAGTGGCTGAATCTGACAATTATGTCCCGGATCCGCTCTGTACCCCCCCTTTCGGGTCTACCTACACGGTGTATCCTTTCTATGTGGGGGAAGTGATCTAAGTCCTTGCCACTTATAGGGCCCAAGATTTCCCATAGTTTTCTTTCTAGGTCTTCCCCTCTTTGTTCCGGGACGGCACGCAACCTCAGGTTTAGCCTCCTATCCCTGTTTTCTTGGTCCTCTATCTTGTAAAGGGTCTCTCTCTGGGTGAGGTAGGCCCCTTTTAGTTGTATTTTCAGCTTCGCGATTTCCACATCTATAGAGTCCGCTCTCCCTTCCACCACTTCAACCCTGGACAGCAGATGGCCCATATCCTCCCGTAGGGAGTTGATTTCGAGTTTGATTACATTTTCCAGGCGTAATAACATCGCCTCCATTTCAAATTTATTGGGGACGTGGGTTCCTGATTGTTGGTCCTCCCCCCTACTGGGCTCAGTCTCGGTCTCCATTGTGAGGTCCGCTCTGGAGTCGTTGATTTCTCCTTCCGCCCCGCCCCTACTCTCCGGAGAAGTTCCGGCCCGAGTTTCTTTTCCCGATGTTTTTGGGCTTGCGCCCTGTCTTAAATAGTGTTTGATTGTACTTGTCTCCCCTTTACTGCCTTTGGTGGTTGCTTTCTTAGGCTGTTTGGCTGTATCTTTGTTCATGTTGACTTTCTTTTTGGGTCTGATTCTCTTCCCCAGTCTTATTGCAAACCTGGGCCTCCTGGGCCCTTTTCCACCTGGGTTTGCAAAAAAGCTGGGGGGGGCCTTTTCTGCTTATAGGGTCTTAGGATAGGGCACAATACACCTACGCAGTGGCTGGGGCTATTATCTTCTAACGGGGGGGGTTTGTTCGCCCCTCCTACCCGTTAACTTCAGCAATAGGCAGTTAACGCTTTTCCACAGTCTTACCAGATGGCTCTGCTGGTAAAATCCATCGGTAATTGCAATATGTTGCAGGGGGTCGCTGATTTCAAAAATGTGGGCAACACATGAACATTTGAATTTTGTAGTTAAACCTTTGTTTCCTATTTTAGAAAAAACCTAGGGCTTTAAAAAACATACACAATCTCGGATCTTGGTCTTATTCAAGTGTCTGTCTTCCGTCAGAACCCCCGTGACCAGTAGGTCCTCGTAGGTACCAGTCGGTCCTGTTTTCTAGAATTTGCTTTTGTGCTCTTGTGAGAATTCTATATAGACAGGGTAGAAGTGGCGGCTTTCTCACAGGTGTAAGCCCCAGGGGCCAGTCTGCAAGATTGACTATCTGGGTAGATAGATATTCATTTAGGGTTAACTAAATGATTTAACCGTTTTCCTAAATGTTCCCGGGCGGGGGAGTACATTGTATAGCATCGGTTCATTATACAGCGATTTTATCAACCAGCTAGATGTACGTATACTGAGAGACCTAGGGTAACTGTTATACTGAAATAGCTACTAAAAGCCTCATACTAGCTTTATTCAAGTACCTCCTCCTCAGGGTGTTGCCAATCTTCTTTTATAGCTACCATTTAGGAAAAAAGGGGGAACCCACAGTGCCATCCCCCAAAGAAAAGACCAAACCAGGGAAAGCTGTTGTATGGTTTTTGAATTATCCTGGTTGTATAGTCCCGACCATTCCTTTACCCCCTTCTAGTTGTAGGTTTGCATAAACCGTCCCGTAGGAGAGATTTTTATATAAAATATCTTGCACTATGTATCATAGTCTGATGGCTTCTCTGGTTTGATGTACCCAGAGCCAATCAAACCCTGAGCCCATCAACTTGCTGTATTTAAATATAGATAAAGGAGGAAAGGCCGGCCTCTGGTGAATTCTTAGGTCTCCGTGTAGTAAGGGGCTCAGGCATTACTATTCACTTTTAAGCTGACACTCGTAGCTCATTACAGTGCTTACCTCCTCCGGAGGTCCGGTTTGAAAGAAAAGCCGCTTTATAGCGTTATGTTGTACCATACTCACGGTCCGTGCCTTATACCCAGATGGTCTGTGGTCCTGCAGGGGAGAGAGGATGTGGGGGGTCAGCGGCGGGTCGGCGGTGGCGGAAGATGGTAGGTCGGCGGTGGCGGAAGATGGTGGAAAGAGGCTGGCCGTTTTCCGTTCATCGTCTCGCCCCAGGCCGAGACGCTGGTGTTGTTGCCCAGATCCCGCTGCTACTTCCGGGCTGTTAACGGGGGGGCTCACGGAGCCTCTCACCCTCCATGGATCTTCTATGTCTTCCCTCCTCGCAGCCCGCGCTGCATTCAGAAGCCCAGTTCTTTGAAGACCCCGCCGCCGTCTTATCCTGGCTGGAGCAACACGAGGTGGCCGGTCCGGCCCACAGATGAAGCCCTCAACCGCACAACTGCACCCAGGAGCTGCCCGGGGAAACCACGATCGTATTCATCCGCCTAAATGTGAGTGTATCCCCCTCTGCCCCCTCAGCCCAGCTCTAACCTGACCCCTTGACTATGCCTTTAGACACACTGCATGTACGGTGTATATCCCACCACTCACCAGCATCCCCGTGTACCTGGCATGGTCCCCCTGGCAGCAAACCTGGAACGATCCCCCTCCACCGCCCCTTGCCGCTGACTTACCTGAGCCGATCCAATGGACGGATCCCCTCACGAGCCGCAACAAACCAACATGCCTGCCCCTTGCTCCCGAACAGTCTTGCCATCCGTCCCGCCGAGCCACAAACATGGCGCGGGCGCCTGTCCGCCGCCATGCGCGCCGCTCCACTACCTCTCCTCTCCCTCCATACTTACGAACTGGTGCGAGGCCTGATGGACTGGCTGCTGCAATCTGCCGCACATCTGACTCTGTGCCCCTGAACAGTGGCACTCCATTCCCTATCAACACCCCCACCCGACAACCGGATTCCCCCCGTCACCAGACCTCAAGTACTCTCAGGCACCCCCTCTCCCCTGCTCACTTCGAGCCCTCACTCAGACTGCTCACACTCCCTGTTCACCACCTAGCTGTGAGCTTAATAGTGTGTCTCTCTGCCGCCCCGACACACTGCCATGGTCACCCTCGGGACCGAGGACACCTACGTTACTAACTCTTTGACCTGGCATTTGTTTGATATAGTTTTGTTTCCCTGGCCAGCTATCACTACCACGGATGTGGAGAGTGATCGTTTGAACATTATGCCACGCTGGTCCAGAGATGGCATGTTACCAGTTACGGTTTGTACACAGTATGTAATGTTAACTTTTTATCTGATATACATAGCACTGTTTACCACTAGGATGCAATGTACGAGCGACCCCCCCTGCCTTACCGAGGCACGGGGGGTACAACCGGAGCATACTGAACCCAGGTCAGACCACAGTGACCTATGCGGGATCACTAACCCCCTCACCACACCAGGCGTTACCAGCATAGTACTTGATAGTACCCCTGCTCCCCTCAATATACCACATGGCTACGCTTAAAATAGTCACCTGGAACGTCCGCGGCCTATGTGCTAAACCCAAGCGTCTGGCAGTCCTCACCCACCTTAAACGCCTGCGGGCAGATATCTCTATCCTTGCCGAAACCCACCTCACTGGCCAATCCCAGAGGGCACTGAAGAAGCCATGGGTAGGTTGGCTGTACAACGCTCCTTACACTCCCAACTCTCGGGGCATAGCTGTCCTCATCGCCAAATGGTACAATTTCAGCTGCACGACCTACAGCTTGACCCCCTGGGCAGATTTCTGTTCCTCCACTCCACGGTTGGTGGAAAGGAGCTACTAATAATGGCATTTTACATACCCCCGCCCTTCCAATTCCACGCACTGCAGGAAGGACTAGCCTTCATGACCAAATACCCTACGGTACCTGCTATCTGGGCGGGCGACTTTAACATGACGATCAACCCCAACTTAGACAGACTCAGCACGACCACCCCGCCCCCCCCCCCCCTCAATACACCACTAGATTTGGCAAATTCGCAGCTGAATTCGCCATGACTGACACTTGGAGATACAAACACCCCACCAAGATAGCCTTCTCCTGCTACACCCCATCGCAACAGGCCATGTCCCGTATAGACATGATCCTACTCTCCCCCGCCCTGCTGCCTGACCTCCTGGATGTGGGGTTCGACACCAGGGTGCTCTCGGATCACTCTCCGTACTGGATGACACTGAGGCTACCCACTGCCTCCCCCCTCTGGATATGGAGACTGAACCCGTTCTGGCTCACGGTTTTGTCTGATCTAGACGCCGTGCAGAGAGAATGGGTCCTGCCGGGTCAATTTGGGAAGCTTTCAAGCTCCACGCCAAACTCATCTTATCCACACGTATAAATAGACACAAATCCACATCCAAGATAGTACTCCAGCAAGCCGAAGAAAGACTTGACTCCCTGGAGCAAACATTCCTCACCGACCCCTCGGCGGCGAACGCCTCCCTTCTCCGGCTGCAGTCCAGGCTGACCAACCATCTACACTTTGAAAAGGCAAAGCAGGGCATCTTTTTCTGTAAACAGCGAGTATATGAACATGGCGAACGTGCGGGCAAACTACTAGCATACATGGCCCATCTGGACCATAGCCCTCCAGTGGTTGTTCGGCTTCAGACTGCAGCTGGGGAAGTGACAGCGGACCCGGACTTGGTGGCGGAGGAGTTCAAGCTATTTTACTCCAACTTATACACCTCTACGTCACGCCACACGCACAATGAACTCTCCCAGTTCCTACATCCTATCAACTTCCCCACAATCTCCCAGACCCAACGGTCTATCCTAGAAGCCCCAATCACCTCTGAATGTATAGCGGAGGCCCTTGCCCTTCTCCCACACTCCAAGGCCCCGGGCTCGGACGGCCTGCCCTTGGAGTTTTATGCCCAATTTCAAGAAGCCCTCATCCCCAAGCTACAAGCACTCTACACCCACATATTTGACACTGCCACCCTCCCTCCTTCCATGGGGGAGGCTCTCATAGTACTTATCCCCAAACCCGGCAAAGACCCCCTTTACCCAGAATCTTACCGCCCCATCTCCCTCCTCCAACTAGACGTGAAAATAATAGCCAAGATCCTTGCCCTGCGACTTAACACAGTCATACTCAGCCTGATTCACCCTGATCAGACTGGGTTCATGCCCAACAAAAACACCGCTTTCAACCTCCGCAGACTCTTTATGAATCTGCAGGCCACCCATGACAACACTGGATCCAGGGTAGTGGTGAGCCTGGATGCCGCAAAGGCATTTGACTCCGTTGAGTGGAGCTATCTCTGGGAGTGTCTACACAGGTATGGCTTCGGCCCTAAATTCATAAAATGGCTCCAGCTCCTATACCAGGCCCCCACTGCCCGGATCCAGGTCAATGGTAGAATCTCAAGCTCTTTCCCGTTATCCAGAGGCACTCGCCAGGGCTGTCCGATTTCCCCCCTGCTCTATGCCCTGGCGGTAGAACCACTCGCCATCGCTATCCGGTCTCACCCCCACATCATGGGCCTCCGCTCTGGATCTCTTGTCGAGACTATCAGTCTGTATGCAGACGACATGCTGCTGTACCTAGAAGACTCGGGCCCCTCCCTTGAGGCGGCTCTGGGGCTGATAGAACAGTTTGGGGAGTACTCCGGGCTGCAGATAAATTGGACCAAATCCCAGATCCTCCCAGTCGACTTGGGTGCCCCGTCTGCATCCCAGGCAGCACTCCCTCTCGTCAGGGCCAACCAAATTAAATATCTAGGCGTACAATGCTCCAGAAACCTGACGGATTATGTCAATCTAAACATAGAACCCCTGTTCTCCTTACTCAAAACCAAAACCCAGGTGTGGTCCCGCCTTCCCCTAGGGGTGATGGGACGGATAAATTTGGTTAAGATGATCCTCCTCCCCAAGCTGCTCTATCTGTTTTGGCATGCCCCCCTCAGCATACCTCCTAGAACCTTCAAGTCAATGGAAGCAATCCTTAACACATTTGTATGGGGCACAGCCCGCCACAAACTCTCCTGGGATACTCTAAAACGCCCTGCCCATCTTGGTGGCACTGCCCTTCCAGACCTCCTTTTGTACTACATAGCGGCACAATTGTCACACTTCTACTATTACAATCACACAGACAAAGACCGCTACACCACCCTAGTCTGCTCACCACACTTTGACCAGGTCATCCACCCCTTCCGGATCCTTATGCGTGGCACCTCTAGACCCCTTACCTCCAAACACACCATGCTGTTTCACCACTGCAAGGTGTGGCGACAAGCTACCACCATCACCAGAGCCCCTGCATTCCACACATACACGCCCCTGTGGGATAACCCCCAGCTCCCCGAACTACACACCATTCCAGATCAAAACCAGTGGATAAATAACGGCGTTATTTTCCTCTTCCAAGTTCTCTCCCACGGCAGAATTAGACAGTTTCAAGCTCTCAAGGACGAATTCAACCTCCCCAGTCGTATGCTTTTCCGCTACCTCCAGCTCCGCCATGCCCTGAACTCCCAATTCGGTGAAGCTATCCCCAGACTTGAGGCCCTGCCAATCACGAATGTTGTCCGCGGTCAAGACTCCAAGAGACTGACCTCCTTTTTCTATAATCACCTTATAACGCCGGCGGCCACCGAACGAGCATTCCACCTTAAAACTAAATGGGAGGCGGACCTGGGGGTGGTCGAGGACGACGACTGGGAGGATGCACTAGCCGCCTCAAAAAAGGTATCCCCCAAACTGTCAGACAGACTTACGCATCTATATATGCTTCATAGGTCATATCTCACCCCCACCCGACTGTCCAAATTCAAACCCGATACAAACCCTTCTTGCCCCAAATGCGGGGACCCACGAGGCACCTTCTACCACCTACTATGGTCATGCCCAAAGCTCCAAGACTACTGGTCTCAGATTGTCAAGTTCCTCCACGACCGAATGGGGTCTCCCCTGACCCTGTGCCCCCGCCAGTGTCTCCTTGGCATCCTCCCCCTCCCAGAAGAGGAAAAACATCTCAGCACATTTCTCCAAGAATCACTCTTCCTAGCCAGGCTGCTAATCGCACGCACCTGGATCAGAGCAACACCTCCCACCATCCAGCAATGGAAAGGGACGATTAATGCCACACTCCCTTACAAAAAGGTGCTCTACAAGCATAGAGGGTGCCCGGCAAAGTTTAATAAAATCTGGGACAGGTGGATAGAGGACTCTGCCACCTGCACTGACCAGAATTGACCCACACCCGCCTAGATTCGCCCGACTAGGCGCGGCCTCCCGTCAACCTCCGATTAGAAACAGCCCCACCTACCATATACTTACAATGGCCTGCACCCCCCGCCCAGCTGCAGAGCTCAGCCCCGCAAACCATGCCCCCTCCTGCACCCATCTACTTGCTCCGCATGGTCCCCAAAATGAAACCCTAGTATACTCGCAATATTACATTGTCATCTTATACAAAGTTATGTCAGATGTCTTATCCTTGATTGTGGTGCATGTTGCACCCTATATTCGAATATGTATCCGTTTGTATTATGCTCAATAAAGGTTTTTTTTGATCAACAGAGCCAGGTGACGTCACTTCCGGATGCAGCCGAGTCCAGAAGTCCTGATGAGAGGATCGCTATTTACAGAAATAGATTTTAATGCATTTATATTTGGGGCTGGAATTGTGGATTAAATTTCCAGTAAAACACAGCGCCAGAGGCGGCTCTAGGCTTTGTGAGGCCTTAGGCAAAACTTAGACATGAGGCCCCATTCATGCCAATAATGGGAAAAATTATTCAAGCGATAAAAATGTAACTGTATATACTGTATCACCTATATTAACCACTTAAGGACCGCCTCCTGCACATATATCGGCAGAATGGCACGGCTGGGCACAAGCATGTACAGGTACGTTGCTCTTTAAGAGCCCAGCCGTGGGTCACGCTCGCGACCCGGTCCTGAGCTCCGTGACAGCAGGACCCGCGGACCCGATCGGGTCACAGAGCTAAAGAACGGGGAGAGGTAGATGGTCAGAAAGTGTGCGGACATGATACAGGAGATGGTCAGAAAGTGTGCGGACATGATACAGGAGATGGTCAGAAAGTGTGCGGACATGATACAGGAGATGGTCAGAAAGTGTGCGGACATGATACAGGAGATGGTCAGAAAGTGTGCGGACATGATACAGGAGATGGTCAGAGACTGTGCAGACGTGATACAGGAGATGGTCAGAAACTGTGCGGACGTGATACAGGAGATGGTCAGAAACTGTGCGGACGTGATACAGGAGATGGTCAGAGACTGTGCGGGCGCCATACAGGAGATGGTCAGAGACTGTGCGGACGCGATACAGGAGATGGTCAGAAACTGTGCGGACATGATACAGGAGATGGTCAGAAACTGTGCGGACATGATATAGGAGATGGTCAGAAACTGTGCGGACATAAAACAGGAGATGGTCAGAGACTGTGCGGACATGATACAGGAGATGGTCAGAGACCGTGCGGACATGATACAGGAGATGGTCAGAGACTGTGCGGACATGAGGTGTCCTGTAGTCCAGCAGCAGGAAGCAGACAGGTAATGTGCAGCAGACACAAGGAGGTGTCCTGTAGTCCAGCAGCAGGAAGCAGACAGGTAATGTGCAGCAGACACAAGGAGGTGTCCTGTAGTCCAGCAGCAGGAAGCAGACAGGTAATGTGCAGCAGACACAAGGAGGTGTCCTGTAGTCCAGCAGCAGGAAGCAGACAGGTAATGTGCAGCAGACACATGGAGGTGTCCTGTAGTCCAGCAGCAGGAAGCAGACATGTCTCAAGCAAGCAGGGTCAAACACAGGCGGGCAGATCAAGCACAGAAGGGGCATCCAAAGAATAGTCAAAAGTCCAGAACCAAGATCAGGGCAGGCAGCGGTCAGAGGAGTCAGAGGCAAGCCAAGTTTCAGCACGGATCAGGTAAGTCAGGTTTTGCAGGTTACTGAGTACACACAGGAAACGCTGTTGATCGGGCAGCAAGGCAGCAAGGTCTGGGTCCAGTTTAAATAGCGCTCTTGGCGCCAAACAGCGTCAAGGCGGCCGCGCGTGCACGTGCGCGTTCCCGCACGTCCGTGCGCGCCGTCAGCCGCGCTATTGCGCATGTGTGGGCGCAGAAGGCCCGTTCTGAGCCGGGGGACTCTTCTGTTCCTGGAGATATTGAGGCGCCCGCTGGGGGGGGGCTTTCCTGACATTGCCCCCCTCCAATGGGCAGCCTCCGGATGCCCAACTGGGCCCACTTACTTGGGTTGGCTCTCTTGAAAGCCGAGATCAGCCTCTGGGCATGGATGTTGGTCTCTGGCTCCCAAAAATTCTCCTCAAGCCCGTAGCCCTTCCATTTTACGAGGTACTGGACCTGGCCGCGTCTCTTCCTGCAGTCCACAATAGTCTCTCCTTCAAATTCTTCTTCGCCGTTGATAAGTACAGGTTCAGGAGGGCCGGTATTCCGGTTGGCAAAGGGGTCTGGAGTTGAAGGTTTTAGGAGAGCCACATGGAAAACTGGGTGGATTCTGAATGAGTCAGGCAATTTTAAATTCGTAGGCCACATTGTTGCTCTTCCCGGTTACGGGGAAAGGACCCACAAACCTTGGCCCCAACTTTCTGGAAGGACATGCCAATTTCAGGTTCTGGGTAGACAGCCAGACCAGGTCTCCAGGCTTTAGGTTGAGGTCCCCTCTCCTCCTCTTGTCGAATATCACCTTGTTTCGTTCCTGGGTCTTCAGCATTGTTTCCTGGAGCAACTTGTTATTAGTGCTGAAAAAGTTTAGGGTTTCCTGAGCTGCTGGTACAGAGCATTCTGGGATGCTATTGGACAGAAACAAGGGGTGAAAGCCATAATTTGAGAAAAAGGGAGACTGGTTGGTTGCAGTTGTTGTAAGCGAACTCGGCAAGTGGTAGGAGGGGGACCCAGTTGTCTTGAGAAAAACATGAGTAACATCGCAGGTATTGCTCGAGGGTCTGGTTGGTCCGCTCGGTCTGACCGTTAGTCTGAGGATAGTAGGCGGAAGAGAATAGGAGGTCAATCTTCAAGGCCGCACACAACGCCTTCCAGAACCTGGACGTAAATTGTACCCCGCGGTCAGACACAATATTGGCAGGGATTCTGTGGAGCCTCACAATCTCCTTAATGAAGACTTTTGCGGTCTCAGGGGCCAAGGGGGTGCCTTTCATCTGCAAAAAGTGGGCCATCTTGGAGAACCTGCCTACTACCACGAAGGTGGTGGTGAAGTCTTCTGAAGGGGGTAATTCGACAATGAAGTCCATGGAGATCATTCTCCATGGCTTCTCCGGGACAGGAAGGGGGTTCAATAAACCCCAGGCCCTGGTTTTGCTGCCCTTGTTCTGGTTGCATGTGGTGCATGACTCTACGTATGACCTGCAGTCCTTCAAGAGATTGGGCCACCAGAAGGTGCGTAGGAGGAGATCGGAGGTCTTGCGTGCCCCGAAGTGGCCATCCAGTTCGTGGTCGTGACAGGACTTCAGGAGGGTCACCCGTGACTGTTGGGGAACAAAGATCTTATCCTCGTGCCACAGCAGGTCATCCCTGGACTGTAAGGTACTGCCCGGCAGGTGAGGGGTCACCGAAGAGGCCTGTTTAATCTGGGACAGAAGATCCTCATGCAGCAGGAGGAAGTTACCTGGGGTAAGTATGGTGTCTGGAGGTGGTGGAACTGCGGACTCACTGAACATTCGTGATAGTGCATCGGATTTGGTATTCTTGGATCCCGGCCTGTAGGTAATGTGAAAGGAGAATCTTGTGAAGAAGAGTGCCCATCTGGCCTGGCGCGGTCTCAATCTTTTGGTAACTTTTAAATATTCTAAATTCTTGTGGTCCGTGTAGACCAGGATAGGATGTGCTGCTCCTTCCAGGAGGTAACGCCACTCCTCGAGTGCGGCTTTAATGGCCAATAGTTCCCTATCCCCGACGTCATAGTTCCTCTCCGCTTCGGACAGCTTGCGAGAAAAGAACGCCACCGGGTGTAGGAGCGACCTGGGACCTTGCCTTTGGGAGAGTACTGCCCCTACTGCCACTTCAGAGGCGTCAACCTCCAGGAAGTAAGGAAGCGTGGGGTCTGGATGTTTAAGAACAGAGGCCGACACGAACTGGCCCTTTAATGCTGAGAAAGCGGACTGAGCTTCTGGGGACCACTGAAACTTGGTGCCTTGCTTGGTCAATCTCGTGATGGGGGCGATGATGTTAGAAAACCCCTTGATAAATTTGCGACAGAAATTTGCGAATCCTACGAACCGCTGAATTCCCTTCTTGTCCGTAGGGGCAGGCCAATCCAAGATGGCAGACACCTTTTGTGGATCCATCTTAATTCCGTCTACTGAGATGACCAAGCCTAGGAACTGGATACTTTGGCATTCAAACTCGCACTTTTTGGGTTTTGCATACAAACCGTGCTGGCGGAGATGGGTTAAGACCTTCCTGACGTGTTCCCTGTGAGTAGGCAGAGAGGAAGAGAAAATCAAGATGTCATCCAGGTAGACTATAACAAACAGGTCAAGGTAATCTCTAAAAATGTAATTTACAAAGTGCTGGAACGTAGCAGGGGCATTGCATAGCCCAAACGGCATCACAAGGTATTCGAAGTGTCCGAAGCGGGTGCAAAAGGCAGTCTTCCATTCGTCCCCGCTTCGGATACGGACCAGGTTATATGCCCCACAGAAGTCCAATTTGGTAAACACCACAGCTGTCCCAAGCCTCTGGAACAGTTCCGGTACAAGGGGCAGTGGGTACCGGTTTTTAATTGTGATTTTGTTCAAGTCCTGATAATCTACGCAGGGGCGTAGAGAGTGGTTCTTCTTCTCTACGAAGAAAATCCCTGCTCCTGCTGGAGAAGTGGAAGGTCGTATAAACCCTTTCCTCAGGTTGTCATCAATGTATACTTTGAGAGTCTCTAGTTCCAATCCTGTTAAGGGGAAGATTCTTCCGAACGGGATTTCTGCTCCTGGTAGAAGTTCAACTGGGCAATCATAGGGTCTGTGTGGAGGGAGTGTCTCTGCCCCCTTCTTACTGAATACATCCAGGAAGCTGTGGTATTCTTCTGGGACAGCCCTACGGGCCTCAAGACAGAGCAGGGAGAGTGAGACGTTGGTGGTCCCTTGTAGGCAGTGCTGACGGCAATAGGGGGAGAGGAAGCAGATGCTCCCTGTGGGCCAGTCAATTTGAGGATTGTGGGCTTTGAGCCACGGCATGCCCAGGATAACAGGGAAAAGAGGGGACACAATGATGTCCAGGCAGAGTAGTTCTCGGTGGTTGCCAGCAATGGTGGCATGTATGGGAACCGTCTCTTGAGTCACAGGCCCAGACTTGATAGCCGACCCATCGGCTAGATGTACTGACAGACCCCTGGCCCTGGGACGTAAGGGAACACGGAACTTGTGGGCAAATGTCAGGTCCATAAATCCGCTACAGGCTCCAGAGTCAATTATGGCGGGGACCAGAGTATTCCCTCCTGGGAGCTGTAGGGAAAGGGAGACAGTCAGGTGAGAAGCATTGTTAAGTACTGCAGGCAGAATGGTGGAAAACAGAGAGGAGTGCTTACAAAACTTGGCGGGGCAGGCCCTCACGTAGTGTCCAGGTTCCCCACAGTAGAGGCAAAGGTTATGGATCCGCCTCCATTGTCGCTCCTCTGCAGTGAGCGATGGGCGGAGTACGCCTAGTTGCATAGGCTCTGAAGATCCAGTCATGGGGCGGGCGGACGGGTTGGGTACCCGGGGTAGCATCCATACAGGACGGGAAGGACCAGCCGAGCGCTCAGTCCTGCGCTCCCTCAGGCGTCTGTCTATCTGGGTGGACAGGTTGATCAGGCCTTCGAGAGTCTCTGGAATGCCCACTCGGGCCAGCTCGTCCTTCAATGATTCGGAGAGGCCCATGTGGAACTGGTGACGCAGGGCTGCGTCATTCCAGTTCGTATCGGCGCTCCAACGCCTGAATTCGGATGCATAGTCCTCTGCCGCCCTATGGCCTTGTTGTAGGGAGAACAGTGCTTCTTCTGCGGTTGCTGCCTGTTGCGGGTCTTCATAGAGGACGCTCATAGCCTGGAAGAAGGCACCCAGATTGCTAAGGCACCCGTCCTTCTGTTCCAACAGGGGATGGGCCCAGGGCCTGTAGGGCCTTGACGGCCTGTGTCAGCCCAGCCAGGTGACGGCATAAGTCCTCCATAGCCGAAGCTCCCTGCGTGGGCTCAGACATGGCTGCCCGATACTGTCACGTACCTTAAGGCAGAGCCCGCAGTGCAGGAAGCGGCCTCTTGTAAACCTCTGGTTCGAGAACCCCTGGTAGGGATGACAGGGGCTCGGGAGCACAAGTGCCTGGCTGGTAAGCTGGGTAGAGGGCTGAAGGTCCGTATCGAGCAGGAACCAGGAGGTGCTCTGTAGTCCAGCAGCAGGAAGCAGACAGGTGATTTGCAGCAGACACAAGGAGGTGTCCTGTAGACCAGCAGCAGGAAGCAGACAGGTAATGTGCAGCAGACACAAGGAGGTGTCCTGTAGACCAGCAGCAGGAAGCAGACAGGTAATGTGCAGCAGACACAAGGAGGTGTCCTGTAGTCCAGCAGCAGGAAGCAGACAGGTACTGTGCGGACATGATACAGGAGATGGTCAGAGACTGTGCAGACATGATACAGGAGATGGTCAGAGACTGTGCAGACATGATACAGGAGATGGTCAGAGACTGTGCAGACATGATACAGGAGATGGTCAGAGACTGTGCCATTCTGGTAGATGTAATCTCTGCAGGGTGCAGGCACCAGTGGGCCAAGTCTAGTGCGTGGTGTGGAGAACAACTCCCGCCATGTAATGTGGTGCTGGGACAAGGTCATCCAGTGCCCAAAGGTGTTAAACTGCACCCCACTCCCCAGGTGGAGTAGTGGCTGGGGTGCAGTTTGTAGCGACATGCGCAGTTTAATAGCAGTACGTATTTTATCCTGCAGTAAAACTTTGGGCCAACAGTGATGTAGAAAAAATGTATCAGTTTGAGGAAAAATGCCTGTGTGTGTTGTGTCACTAGAAGGAATAGATTAGATGCCCCTGATCTGTGGTGTGAGTCTAAAGCGAAGTAGGCACGGTTAGTTTTTTTTTTTTTGTGCAGCTGGTGTGCGGAAGAAAAGATAAATGAATGGATTCACCCCAACCACACAAATGAGACAGATGGAGGAATACTCCCCTTCTGTGCCATTGTATTCTGAAAGTGGGCCTCCCCCCGATGTCAGAATACACTGATCAGTCTGCAACCATTTTGCTTTGGCCGCTGATTGAAAACGTTTTCTAGCATGGCCGTTTGACAGAAGCTGATCTACTGATTGATTTCTGTTGAACAGAAAGGGGGAAGGCCACTCACAGACTGAAATTTGTCTGGTCCCTAGTGAACTGGCCGATTTTTGGTCTGTGTGCGCCCTGCTTAAAGTGGATGTAAACCCAAAAGTGCCCAGCTCTGACTACATACATGTCCCCTAAATCACTTGTCTGTCTATAGTCTGCTGACTGTTCACTGCATCCCATGATGAGAAACATCCAGTCAAAACACAGTAAAGCTGGGAGAGCTGGAGGGGAGGGGGATGTGAATTGTGAACTTTACATATCTGCTAGTGCATGAGATATGTAAATCACCTGTCACTCACAGCAAGGGTGCGTTTTTGACAAAGTTTTCAAGACTTTGTCAAGATTTCTCTAACTGAACAATAAAAGAGGATTTCTCAGGCCTCGAGTAAATCTGTGTGGCAAGACTGGGCTCAAATGAAAGGAAATCTTATTCTCTACATTATGACATAAAAAAAAAATTGGGGTTTACATCCACTTTAAGGGGCTCTGTGTAATTGTGAAGGAGGAGCGGAAAGGGCAGCTCTGGTGCTAAATCTTGTGTTCTTTTGTCAGCCTAGAAATTCAGATTCCTTGTTATAGATTAGCAGCTACACTAGGGTTGCCACCTTTTCTTCAAGTCAAACCCGAACACTTTACTGGCGCACAGCATTTTTTTTTTAGTATACGCTATAGACAATAGGATTGTTAAAGACATTGGAGTGTGAGTGGACAGGGGGTAGCGAGATGGACAATGCTTCTAAAAAAAATTCAATGAATACTTTGAAAACAGTCTGTTTAAATGTTAGGTTAAATCAGCCCAGGAGTGGAGTATTGTGTACCTTATGGGGTTGGTGGTCATTGGGGATGGCCTGGGTATAATACAGCGGTGTTGCTAGAACTATAAAAGACCTGGGGCACCTTTGGGCACCCAAACTTAAGCAGTAATGTGGCATGCACAGCACATCACGGCGAACACTGGGTGCTGACCCAATTACAGAGAACAGTGAATAGGCTTAAATGAGTATGGTTTAATAAATGAAACCTATAAAATAGGCTTTGTTTGCTTTGCCACAAGAAATAGTCTCACAGATATGCATACCCTAAAAATTAAACGCTACCATTGCATATGATTTTATGTGCACTGACTATTAATACTAACAAACGAGCCTACCTTAAAGAAGAACGTCATTAAAATAGTCAGCGACTGATTAGCAACCAGCAACTGTGGAGACAATGATCACTTTGGTCACAAGTATGTAATGTACAATAATGTGAAAAGTGCAGGACTCTGTTAAGCTGGCCATACAATTATTTTTTATTCAGCCAAAGTGCTGAACGAAAAAAAAAAAATTAACTAGATCCAAGCAAATGAAGTACTGTAGATCAATAAAATGCTAATCAGCAGCTGTAGCTCCAATTCCCCCTCCTAGCACAAACCCCCCCCCCCCCCCCCCCCCCAAAAAAAAATCCTTCTCCTAGCACAAGCCCTTCCCCTACAAATGCCACCTCCCCAGCACAAATCCTCTAAATCCAATCCTTCCTCTAAGCCCAAATTCCACCTCCTAGCACAAATACTTCCCCCACCAAATTCCAATCTCCCAGCACGGCCCTCTTCCCCTAGCACTGGTTTTACTACCCCTTGGCCACTAAAATGAATGGCTAAGTTCACCCTTCTGAACAAGTTACATGTTACACCCGTATTTAGGGCATAACATGTAACATGTTCAGCTACCACCCACCATGGCAGTGTGCATCCACAAGGCTGTGCCATTTATTTACCGATTGATTAGAAAAAAAAAATGCATATTATCTAAATGCAAAAAAATGGGCATTTCATTTTTTTCCCCAAAAGTTGAACATAACCTTTATTAATCCTTCCCATATATACATAAACCTAAAAAATGAACACACTATTCTATATATATTGTATACATTAGTAAATGACATACCCAGATATAGAAATATGTTCAGTTAATAACATGCATACAGATACTGAGATATATACATACACACTCAGATATATACATATGCTCAATTACATACAGCACATGCACATACACACTCAGATATATACATATGCTCAATTACATACAGCACATGCACATACTGTGTATATATATATATATATATATATATATATACTCAGATACACACATACTGTAAAGAAACACTAATATATATATATATATAAGAAACATGCATACACACTCAGATACATATGTTGTACATATACTCAATTATATACATATACACACACACTGAGATACATACATGCACTCAGATACACACAAACAGGCATAAATACACTTGACACAACATACTGTGAGATAAATACATACATATGTAGTCTGGTAATGGGCAGCCAGCTTCTCTCCTCCCCTCTCTATCCTGCTGTCCTCTCACACTCCTGCAGCTCCTCCCTCTGCCCGCCCACACACATTCACAGATCTCTCCACTAGATTAGTCTGTGAACAGTCCCGACAGGGCTCCAGTAGCCGGGACTAGAAGCAGAGCATCGGCAAATGCGGCCAGGAGGTTCTGTATCCCTCCACAGAGAGAAACAAGTCCCTTGTAATTAGGGCTGTTTCCATCAAGACAGTTACATATATGTAAAGATATGTGACATTCTGATACATGTTATGGATCCTAAATTTTGATTAAGCTTCTATGGGGGTGTTATAAGTATTTTTGAGGGTGCCCTGGTGGCTGGTGTCCGGGTGACAGGCAGTCAGAAACCCGGGCAGAGGATGTAAAAACCGGACTGTCCGGGTGAATCCTGGACAGGTGGCAACCCTAAGCTACACACTGATATCCAAAATGATTGATAATGAGTCACTGCAGAGAGGTTTTTTTTACATTTATAACTGCATATGTCACTGATCACAGGCTTAGGGCTTAATTCTAGTAGACTCTCACCTCCTTTGCAAGCAAAACACACAGCCTTTAGTAAATGTCCAGTAAAGTTTTCTGAGCCTGGAAAATAGTGAAGTTCTCCTGGTCTGTGATCTAATCAGAGTTGCAGGATATTGATAATTTAACAGTAATCTGCGAGCACTGATTGCAGACTGACACAGCCAGGACGTTTTACAAATCTGGCATTGCTGACACTAGTAATCTAGCAAATACATTAGCACCTCACCTTACTAGCAGCTTCCATGGATTGAATGAGGATCTTGTGTGCTGGTCTGGGGAGAGCTCTGGTGACTGCTGGGCTGGACAGTGATCGGAGCTGCAGAGTATGCAGTGTGATGAACTTTCTTAAGCCTCATACACACGATAGGACTTTGTACAAACTTTCCCGTGGATTTTTGTACAAAGGGCGTCGGCCCTGAACTTGTATTGCATACACACAGCAGGACTTTTTCAGCCAACTTTCACCAAATCACGTGTTTTTTCTGCTCTTTACCGCCACCTTTGGTCAACTTCTGTATTGTTGTCTGATCTTTTGCATTGGTTCTGAGCTACTTTGTACAAAAGTCCTATGGTTTTCTGTACACACGATAGGACTTTGCTCCATCTGACTTTTGTTGGCAGAAAGTTGGTCCGTTCGCACAGCCAACAAAAGTCCGATAAAAACTGAAAAAGTTGGTCCGATGGAGCGTACACACAGTCGGATGTTGGTCCAAAACAGCTAATTTGCATGTTTGTTGTCAAAAAGTCTGATCGTGTGTATGGGCCTTTAGCCTGCTCCACCCACCTCTCCTGCTGATCAGACTGTGCAAGCTTCGATCCAGCCAGGCAAACCCAGGAGGATCGTCCATCTCCTGTATGGGCACTGGTATGGCTGCAGCTACAGAGAGGAGGCACTCAGTGTGCACAGTGTACACAACCTCAATTCAGGCCATTTCTCCTGCACTGAATGAGCATAGTGCAGCTCGCAATCCATCCCTCCCCCCTCCTTCCAGCTCTGGTGTCGACTTTCTGAGAAGGCTAGGAAGCAGTAGAGATCATGAGCTGTTCTCCGTGTGAAGGGAATGTTACAGTCGGTGTACTATCATTTTCTGTCCCCCATCAGAAAGTGTCCGCTGTGCACTGCGCATGCGCAGTACACAGGACTACCGGATTCCGAAAATTGCCGAAGATGAACGGCGCCTGCGCCGTGAGTCCACTTTCAAGTCCCACCATCCAAGTGGACATCCAAGTGGCAGCGAGGCCATGCCCGATGCGTGGCGAGCGAAGCAAGCACGCGAGAGGGCCATTAAGTTTGTGTAGCCCTATGTCCACTTGGATGGTGGGGCTGCTCCGTACTGCGCATGCGCAGTACGCAGCGGACACTTGATGATAGCCGGACTGTTCGTGTCAGAACACCGGCACAGCTGGAACCTGCATGGCTTTACCCACTAACCAGGGACATTCCCCTCTCACACACGTTCGGCAAAGTAGGCGGGTCGTGCAAGGCCCCTGTGAGTGCTAGGCCTTAGGCCACCGCCTACTTTGCCTAATTAGAGAGCCGCCTCTGGGTGCAGAAATATTTCTGGTGCCCCCCACATGGGCATGGTCATCTTACTAACCCCTCCCCTTTACAAATGTTTCTATGGCTACGAATCAAACACAGAGATGCTTCCCTAAGAAGTCTTCGTTACCCTAGGATCCTCCCGTGATCTTTTAACAATAAAGAAAATGAGTACACTAATGAGACTTGGAGGGGAGTCTCTCTAATGCACACAGAGAGGGCCTCTGTTAGAGATTCTGTTAGAAACAGCCCCCAGACATACTGCAGACATGATACAGGAGATGGTCAGAGACTGCAGACATAATACAGGAGAGGGTCAGAGACTGCAGACATAGTACAGGAGATGATCAGAGACTGCAGACATAATACAGAAGATGATCAGAGACTGCAGACATAGTACAGGAGATGATCAGAGACTGCAGACATACTACAGGAGATGATCAGAGACTGCAGACATAGTACAGGAGATGATCAGAGACTGCAGACATACTACACAGGAGATGATCAGAGACTGCAGACATAATACAGGAAAAGATCAGAGACTGCAGACATAGTACTGGAGATGATCAGAGACTGCAGACATAATACAGGAAAAGATCAGAGACTGCATACATAGTACAGGAGATGATCAGAGACTGCAGATATAATACAGGAGATGATCAGAGACTGCAGACATACTACAGGAGATGATCAGAGACTGCAGACATAGTACAGGAGATGATCAGAGACTGCAGACATACTACAGGAGATGATCAGAGACTGCAGACATAGTACAGGAGATGATCAGAGACTGCAGACATGATACAAGAGATGATCAGAGACTGCAGACATAATACAGGAGATGATCAGAGACTGCAGACATAGTACAGGAGATGATCAGAGACTGCAGCCATGATACAAGAGAGGGTCAGAGAGTGCAGACATGATACAAGAGATGATCAGAGACTGCAGACATAGTACAGGAGATGATCAGAGACTGCAGACATACTACAGGAGATGATCAGAGACTGCAGACATAGTACAGGAGATGATCAGAGACTGCAGACATACTACAGGAGATGATCAGAGACTGCAGACATAATACAGGAAAAGATCAGAGACTGCAGACATAGTACTGGAGATGATCAGAGACTGCAGACATAATACAGGAAAAGATCAGAGACTGCATACATAGTACAGGAGATGATCAGAGACTGCAGATATAATACAGGAGATGATCAGAGACTGCAGACATACTACAGGAGATGATCAGAGACTGCAGACATAGTACAGGAGATGATCAGAGACTGCAGACATGATACAAGAGATGATCAGAGACTGCAGACATAATACAGGAGATGATCAGAGACTGCAGACATAGTACAGGAGATGATCAGAGACTGCAGACATGATACAAGAGAGGGTCAGAGACTGCAGACATACTACAGGAGATGATCAGAGACTGCAGACATACTACAGGAGATGATCAGAGACTGCAGACATAATACAGGAAACGATCAGAGACTGCAGACATAGTACTGGAGATGATCAGAGACTGCAGACATAATACAGGAAAAGATCAGAGACTGCATACATAGTACAGGAGATGATCAGAGACTGCAGACATAATACAGGAGATGATCAGAGACTGCAGACATAGTACAGGAGATGATCAGAGACTGCAGACATAGTACAGGAGATGATCAGAGACTGCAGACATAGTACAGGAGATGACCAGAGACTGCAGACATATTACAGGAGATGATCAGAGACTGCAGACATAGTACAGGAGATGATCAGAGACTGCAGACATAGTACAGGAGATGATCAGAGACTGCAGACATGATACAAGAGATGATCAGAGACTGCAGACATAGTACAGGAGATGATCAGAGACTGCAGACATAGTACAGGAGATGATCAGAGACTGCAGACATGATACAGGAGATGGTCAGAGAGTGCACACATAATACAGGAGATGATCAGAGACTGCAGACACACTACAGGAAATGGTCAGAGACTGCAGTTCCTAAGGATGGCAGTAGATAATGACCGACCAGCCCTCTCACCAGACCCGGCGATATAGCAACATCAGTTCTTCTGATCAGGAGTCAGCTCACTCTGGGTTGCCCATGGCGACTTCGCTGGTTAGTGCTCAGATCTGTATTCTGGCAATGACTCCATTCCTTTCTTCACCAGGGATGGCACCAGGCTGTGCGGCTTTCCCTCTGGTGGCACAGGGCAGCGGGTTCTCTTTCTGATGGCGTCCCCTCAGCACTGTCCTCTCCCTGGAGTCCTGGGTGCTTATTGTGTGCTCTTATACAGCTGAGCATGCTGTGTGGGTAGCAGTTTCCGGGTCATAATCAGGACTACATGTCCCACAATCCTCTTCTCTGCTCCCTTTTTATTGTATTTCTTCTCTGGCCAATATGAAGGAGGCAGAAGAAACATAGCGGGCAGCTGACCTGGCAAGCACCGCTCACTAATACAGCAGTGCGAGGAGGAGAGGGAGGGGGGTCTAAGAGCCCGCATCTGCTCTCTCTCCACTCAGACACGGGCGCTCCGATCTCCGGATGCTTTGCTCTGCTCCTCTGACAGGAGGAGGGAGGGGGATGGGCAGTAAACACAGAGAGCCCTCTTCCCATTGATAACAGGGATGGCGGTGGCACAGTCTCTCCTGCCCTGATCCGCTCCTGCGTACCTCCAAACTTTTAAAGTTGAGAATGAGGGACATTCTGGGGGGAGAGAGCGACCTGCGGCACGCGCAGCTTATATCAAAGTGCCCATCAGAGCCCCCCCCCAGCAGGTGTCCCCATCAGAGCCCCCCCCCCCCCCCACAGCAGGTATCCCCCATCAGATCCCCCCCAGCAGGTGTCCCCCATCAGAGACCCCCCAGCAGGTGTCCCCCATCAGAGCTCCCCCCAGCAGGTGTTCCCCCATCAGAGCCCCCCCACAGCAGGTGTCCCCCATCAGAGCCCCCCCCCCCCCCCCCCCCCCCCCCCCCCCCCCCCCCCCCCCCACAGCAGGTATCCCCCATCAGAGCCCCCCCCAGCAGGTGTCCCCCATCAGAGACCCCCCAGCAGGTGTCCCCCATCAGAGCCCCCCCCAGCAGGTGTTCCCCCATCAGAGCCCCCCCACAGCAGGTGTCCCCCATCAGAGCCCCCCCAGCAGGTATCCCCCATCAGAGCCCCCCCCCCACAGCAGGTGTCCTTCATCAGAGCCCCCCTCCAGCAGGTGTCCCCCATCAGAGCCCCTCCCACAGCAGGTGTCCCCCATCAGAGCCCCCCACACAGCAAATGTCCCCCATCAGAGCTCCCCCAGCAGCAGTTGTCCCCCAACGGAGCCCCCCACAGCAGGAGTCCCCCATCAGAGCCCCCCCACCCCCCCCCCCCCACAGCAGGTGTCCCCCATCAGAGCCCCCTCCAGCAGGTGTCCCCCATCAGAGCCCCCCTCCAGCAGGTGTCCCCCATCAGAGCTCCCCCCACAGCAGGTGTCCCCCATCAGAGTCCCCCCCCCCACAGCAGGTGTCCCCCATCAGAGCCCCCCCCAGCAGTTATCCCCCATCAGAGCCCCCCCCCACAGCAGGTGTCCCCATCAGAGCCCCCCCCCAGCAGGTGTCCCCCATCAGAGCCCCCCCCCCACAGCAGGTGTCCCCCATCAGGGCCCCCCAGCAGGTATCCCCCATCAGAGCCCCCCCCACAGCAGGTGTCCCCCATCAGAGCCCCCCCCACAGCAGGTGTCCCCCATCAGAGCCCCCCCAGCAGGTATCCCCCATCAGAGCCCCCCCCCCACAGCAGGTGTCCCCATCAGAGCCCCCCTCCAGCAGGTGTCCCCCATCAGAGCCCCCCCACAGCAGGTGTCCCCCATCAGAGCCCCCCACACAGCAAATGTCCCCCATCAGAGCTCCCCCAGCAGCAGTTGTCCCCCAACAGAGCCCCCCCACAGCAGGAGTCCCCCATCAGAGCCCCCCCCACAGCAGGTGTCCCCCATCAGAGCCCCCCCCCCCTCCAGCAGGTGTCCCCCATCAGAGCCCCCCCCCAGCAGGTGTCCCCCATCAGAGCCCCCCAGCAGGTGTTCCCCCATCAGAGCCCCCCCACAGCAGGTGTCCCCCATCAGAGCCCCCCCACAGCAGGTATCCCCCATCAGAGCCCCCCCCCAGCAGGTGTCCCCCATCAGAGACCCCCCAGCAGGTGTCCCCCATCAGAGCCCCCCCCCAGCAGGTGTTCCCCCATCAGAGCCCCCCCACAGCAGGTGTCCCCCATCAGAGCCCCCCCAGCAGGTATCCCCCATCAGAGCCCCCCCCCACAGCAGGTGTCCTTCATCAGAGCCCCCCTCCAGCAGGTGTCCCCCATCAGAGCCCCCCCACAGCAGGTGTCCCCCATCAGAGCCCCCCACACAGCAAATGTCCCCCATCAGAGCTCCCCCAGCAGCAGTTGTCCCCCAACGGAGCCCCCCACAGCAGGAGTCCCCCATCAGAGCCACCCCCACAGCAGGTGTCCCCCATCAGAGCCCCCCTCCAGCAGGTGTCCCCCATCAGAGCCCCCCTCCAGCAGGTGTCCCCATCAGAGCTCCCCCCACAGCAGGTGTCCCCCATCAGAACCCCCCCACAGCAGGTGTCCCCCATCAGAGCCCCCCCCAGCAGTTATCCCCCATCAGAGCCCCCCCCCCCCCACAGCAGGTGTCCCCCATCAGAGCCCCCCCAGCAGGTGTCCCCCATCAGAGCCCCCCCCCCACAGCAGGTGTCCCCCATCAGGGCCCCCCAGCAGGTATCCCCCATCAGAGCCCCCCCCACAGCAGGTGTCCCCCATCAGAGCCCCCCCAGCAGGTGTCCCCCATCAGAGCGCCCCCCACAGCAGGTGTCCCCCATCAGAGCCCCCCCAGCAGGTATCCCCCATCAGAGCCCCCCCCCCCACAGCAGGTGTCCTTCATCAGAGCCCCCCTCCAGCAGGTGTCCCCCATCAGAGCCCCTCCCACAGCAGGTGTCCCCCATCAGAGCCCCCCACACAGCAAATGTCCCCCATCAGAGCTCCCCCAGCAGCAGTTGTCCCCCAACAGAGCCCCCCACAGCAGGAGTCCCCCATCAGAGCCCCCCCCCCCCCCCCACAGCAGGTGTCCCCCATCAGAGCCCCCCTCCAGCAGGTGTCCCCCATCAGAGCCCCCCTCCAGCAGGTGTCCCCCATCAGAGCCCCCCCCACAGCAGGTGTCCCCCAACAGAGCCCCCCCCAGCAGGTGTTCCCCATCAGAGCCCCCCCTCCAGCAGGTGTCCCCCATCAGAGACCCCCACAGCAGGTGTCCCCCATCAGAGCCCCCCCCAGCCCCCCCCCCCACAGCAGGTGTCCCCCATCAGAGCCCCCCCCCACAGCACGTGTTCCCCCATCAGAGCCCCCCCACAGCAGGTGTTCCCCATCAGAGCCCCCCCCCCCCCCCCCACAGCAGGTGTTCCCCATCAGAGCCCACCCCCCACAGCAGGTGTTCCCCCATCAGAGCCCCCCCACAGCAGGTGTCCCCATAGATCAGTACCTATCCAATAGATCCCTGTAGCTCGGTGTGCTGGGAGCAGAAGCACCGTGCACATTGCAGGGGGCGGGGCATAAGTGGCATCTTTAGGTTACTAGGAGGGCGGCACTCAAACAGCATTTCTGGGAGTGCACTGGATGATTGGCAGCAGCTCCGTCCAACCCAGAAGAGAAGAGCCGACACGCAGAGGGGGCAGGGCAGACAGGAGACTGCTCCACGCGCAACGGACAGAAAGATTAGTGGAGTCTAGTACCGGAACGTGTTCCGGTACTAGGCTCCACAGCAGTACTCAGACAGCACGGATTCCGGGGACAGCGGGACCGGTATGCGCTCTTGTCAGTTGCTGGCGGGATGGGGAACCGCAGCACCCGCTACATGCGATCCACCTCCGCCTCTGGACACAGACGAGGAGGAGGGAGGGGTGCAACACTCTGGAGCTTCGGTGCCCCCACCTCTGCCGCACTTGGGTGCTCCCCGCGCACCCTGCCTAGGATAGATAGATAGATAGATAGATATATAGATAGATAGATACATAATAGATAGGTAGACAGCTAGATAGATAGATAGTAGATAGATAGTAGATAGATAGATAGATAGATAGATAGATAGATAGATAGATAGATAGATAGATAGATAATAGATAGATAGAGAGATAGTAGATAGACAGATAGATAGAAAGATAATAGATAGATAGATAGATAGATAGATAGATAGATAGATAGATAGATAGACAGACAGACAGACAGATAGATAGATAGATAGATAGATAGATATACAGACAGATATATAGACAAATAGATAGATAGATAATAGATAGATAGATAATAGATAGATAGATAGATAGATAATAGATAGACAGATAGATAGATAGATAATAGATAGACAGACAGATAGATAGATATATAGACAGATAGATAGATAGATAGATAGATAGATAGATAGATAGATAGATAGATAGATAGATATACAGACAGATATATAGACAAATAGATAGATAGATGATAGATAGATAGATAATAGATAGATAGATAGATAGATAGATAGATAGATAGATAGATAGATAGAAATGATAGATAGATAGATAGACAGACAAATATAATAGATAGATAGATAATAGATAGATACTAGATAGATAATAGATAGATAGACAGATAGATAATAGATAGATAGACAGACAGATATATAGATAGATAGATAGACAGACAGATAGATAGTAGATAGATAATAGATAGATAGATAGATAGACAGATAGATAGTAGATAGATAACTAGACAGATAGACAGATAGATAGATAGACAGATAGATAGATAGATAGATAGACAGATAGATAGATAATAGATAGATAGATAGATAATAGATAGATAGAGCGAGAAGAGAGAGGGAGAGAGATAGAGACCTGGTGAAGGTGAGGATACTGTATATGATGGCTGTAGCCAGTGCCGATCCTGACCTCCCTGGGGTCCTAAGCAAAATTCTGCTAAGGGGCCCTCTACCTGACCCGTGATGCCGTGAGCTATGTAAAACATTTGCCATTGCCACACAGTCACACCTGACACTTCAGCGCTCCCAATACAATCCTCCCTCTAAACAAAGCAGTCAAAGAATAAGTACAACAATATAGAACAGACATATATATAATATATATATCGTTACATATCTGAGCGTGGATCCCCCACTTACATCAGGGTCCCCAGAGATCCCCCACTTACATCAGGGTCCCCAGAGAGGCCCTCCTTACATCAGGGTCCCCAGAGAGCCCTTCCTTACATCAGGATCCCCGGAGAGCCCCCCCTTACATCAGGGTCCCCAAAGAGCATCCCCCTTACATCAGGGTCCCCAGAGAGCATCCCTTACATCAGTGTCCTCAGAGAGCCCCCCATACATCCGTGTCCTCAAAGAGCCTCCCTACTTACATCAGGGTCTGCAGCATTGCCCTTTACATCAGAGTTCCCCCTTGCACTGTAAGGTGGAATCTTGCATACTATGATGTAAAGGGGAACTCTGGGAATGTGGGGAGGACTCTGGTGACCAGAGAAAGAAAACACTAAGATAAGGGGTTTTACTGATATAAGGGGGAAACCTTTATATCAGTGCCCCCTTACAATATTGTATTGACCCCCCTAGACTGGCCTGGCAGTGCTGTCACTGACCTCCTCTCAGGTGCATCATGCAGGGCTCAGTCAGTCGGCTCCAGCTTGGTGGCTCTGGTTTTATCCCATAGTCTCCTCTCCACAGTCGACACATGTCTGACTTCTCCCATGACCCCCATCCTGGCGGCACTCCCACTCTTGACTCCTCTCCAGACGTGATATAAGACAAGAGATGGTCAGAGGCTGCGGATGATACAGGGGAGGTCAGAGGCTGCGAATGGTACAGGGGAGGTCAAAGGCTGCAGATGGTACAGGGGAGGTCAGAGGCTGCGGATGGTACAGGGGAGGTCAAAGGCTGAGGATGGTACAGGGGAGGTCAAAGGCTGCGGATGGTACAGGAGAGACAAGAGGCTGCGGATGGTACAGGAGAGGTCAGAGGCTGCGGATGGTACAGGGGAGGTCAGAGGCTGCGGATGGTACAGGGGAGGTCAGAGGCTGCGGATGGTACAGGGGAGGTCAGAGGCTGCGGATGGTACAGGGGAGGTCAGAGGCTGCAGAGGGGACAACAGGAGAGGTCTGAGGCTGTGGGGGGATACAGCAGAGGTCAGAGGCTGCGGGGAGGGAAAGGAGGTCAGAGGCTAGGAGGGGGGGACAAGAGGTCAGAGGCGACGAGGGGGGGACAGGAGGTCAGAGGCTGCAAGGGGGGACAGGAGGTCAAAGGCTGCGAGGGGGGACAGGAGGTCAGAGGCTGGGAGGGGGGGACAGGAGGTCAGAGGCTGCGAGGGGGGACAGGAGGTCAAAGGCTGCGAGGGGGGGACAGGAGGTCAGAGGCTGCGAGCGGGGGACAGGAGGTCAGAGGCTGCGAGGGGGGACAGGAGGTCAGAGGCTGCGAGGGGGGGGGCAGGAGGTGAGAGGCTGCAGGGGGGGCAGGAGGTGAGAGGCTCCAGGGGGGGACAGGATGTCAGAGGCTGCAGGGGACGACAGGATGTCAGAGGCTGCAGGGGGGCGACAGGAGGTCAGAGGCTGCGTCCGATCACAGATCACAGCATGAGATTACAGTACAGTATGTGGAGGAAAGACACTGAAGAAGCAGGGCACTCCCTCGCCCCTCCCTCCACCATCAGATCACAGCATGAGATTACAGTACAGTATGTGGAGGAAAGACACTGAAGAAGCAGGGCACCCCCTCCCTCCACCATCCGATCACAGATAACAGCATGAGATTACAGTACAATGTATGTGGAGGAAAGACACTGACAGAGTGTCAGATCACATTACCTTGATTCTTGCTTCATGGATCCAAATTCCAACTGGCACAGAAACCGAAAGTAACACTAACACCGTCCACTGACACCACTGAGACCGTCCACTGACACCACTGACACCGTCCACTGACACCAACCACTACCCCACTGACACCACTGACACCGCCCACTGACACCACTGACACCAACCACTACCCCACTGACACTTTCCACTGACACCGACCACTGACACCGTCCACTGCCCCACTGACACCGCCCACTGCCCCACTGACACCGTCCACTGCCCCACTGACATCGTCCACTGACACCAACCAACTGACACCGTCCACTGACACCATCCACTTCCCCACTGACACCGACCACTGACCCACTGTCACCGACCACTCCCTTTCCCAAAAGCATTGTGAAAAAATATATTTAAAAAATAAAACCCCACCCTCCCATCATTGTTAGAATAGTACAAAAATTTATTGTAAAAAAAATAATTAAAAAAATGTAATTGTAAAAATGTATTAAAAAAACAAAAAAACACTGGTCCTAAAAAAACTTTTGAAAAAAAAATGTAATTGTAAAATAAAGAAATAATCTGACACTGTTCACTATCCTGACACCATCCTGCATGTACTACCCACCACTGTACACTCCGCATTCCTGTGATTCGCACCGCATTGCTGTTCAGATCACATGCGATGTCTTTGCGAAGCGATTTCAGCCATACACATTTTTGGTCCGCACCAGAATCGCATGGGTGTTCACACCTATGCCATCCGATTCATGTCCTAACTGTCAGTTCGCAGTGCGATATACGAGCTGAAATGGGCATGTCGTACGAATCCGAGGGTCCTTTCGCAGGCTTTGCAGGATCAGGGAGGCCATGCAGCGAAGGTTTGCTAAGGCATTCGATCCGGAGTCCTTGGGGTCACTAAGGATGACATGATCCACAGCCACCTCCTCCCAGCCACGTACAAGTCCATGGGTTTCTGGGGACTGCAAACCATCTCTTGAAGACTGCTGCTGAGTGCTAGGCTCCACCTCTATGCTGACACAATCCTCATCCTCCTCCTCTTCATGTGTGATAGGCAGCCCCGCAGGAATACTGTCTGCATAAAGGGGGCCTTGAGAGGTAAGGAAGTCCTCCTCTTCCTCCCTATGTTCTGCCTCAAGTGCCCTGTCCATTATTCCACAAAGCGTGTGCTCCAACAGGAAGACAAGAGGGACAGTATCACTGATGCATGCACTGTCACTGCTCACCACCCTCGTGGCCTCCTCAAATGGTGACAGGACAGTGCATGCATCCTTGATCAGTAGCCACTGGCGTGGTGAAAAAAGCCATGCCCCCCTTACCCTGTCCTGGTGCCATACTCACACAGGTACTCATTGATGTCCCTCTGCTGCATGTGCAGCCGCTGCAGCATTGCCAACGTTGAGTTCCACCTGGTGGGCATGTCACAAATGAGGCGGTTCTTGGGCAGGTTGCATTCCTTTTGAAGGTCAGCCAGCTGAGCACTGGCATTATATGACTGGGGGAAATGCCCACAGACTTTCCTGGCCTGCCTCAGGAGATCCTGTAAGCACGAGTACCTGCACAAGAACCGCTGCACCACCAAAGTAAGGACGTGAGCCAAACAGGGAACATGGGTCAAGTGTCCCTGTCGGAGGGCAGAGAGGAGGTTGGTGCCATTGTCGCAAACCACCATTCCTGGCTGAAGCTGGCGTGGCGTCAACCACCTCTGAGTCTGCCCCTGCAGAGCTGACAGAATCTGTGCCCCAGTGTGGCTCTTTTATCCCCTCAGTAGACCAACTCAAGCACGGCATGGCATCTTTTTGCCTGAGTGCTTGCGTAGCCCCTTGAAAGCCTATGGAGCACCGCTGGTTCAGAGGAGTAATCTGCAGAGGAAGAGGTCATAGAGGAAGAAGAAAAGGAGGGGGTGGAGGAGAGAGGTGTGGCAGAATCACCACTACTAGCATTTTGGAGGCATGGTGGCAGAACAAGCTCCAACAATACTGCGCCCTGTCCTGCATCCTTCCCAGCTGCCAGCAGAGTTACCCAGTGCACCATGAAAGAAAGGTAACGTTCCTGTCCGTGCCTGCTGGAACATGAGTCAGCGGGAATATGCACCTGACCGCCCTGTCCAACGAGGCATTGCTTTCTACATGCCGGTAGAGAGCCGGAATGGCCTTCCGTGAAAAGAAATGGCGTTTGGGAACCTGCCACTGAGGTACCACACATTCCACAAATTCACGAAAAGGGGGCAGAGTCTACCAGCTGAAAAGGCAGCAGTTGGAGTGCTAGCAATTTAGCCAAGCTAGCATTCAGACACTGAGCATGTGGATAGATGGGCCTGAATTTTTTTTGACGCTTTAGCAACTGGGGTAGGGAAATTTGCCTGTTACAATCAGATGTTGGTGTAGCGATAGCAGATTGCCTGCAAGTACTTGGCACACCTAATTCCACACCTTCATTCAAGCAAAGAGAGGGCCGCCTTGTTCTTTGGTGTGGGTATTTTAAGTACTGTTGCCAACAGACTGTATGGGAGGTCGACATATGTCTGGTCAAGCATGTGGTGCCCAAGCGGCTGCTGTTTTGGCCACGCTTGAGACATATGTTGCAAAAAAAGCAATGGTGCGTTCAGCTGCACACATATCAAAAAAGGCCCACACCAAAAAATAAAATACAAAATACACGGGGAGTCAGCAGCGCCCTGCACATGCGGAGCTCTGCGGTGTGATGCAGTTGGGTGGCTGCCCTTAAGATGGTTCCTGGAGGGCATCATGCCTTGTTTGAGATGTGCCTCCTCCTCCTCCCTTCTATCAGGCACCCATGTAGAGTCAGTGACCTCATCATCCCCTCCCTCCTCATCACTGGAGCAAACCCGGCAGTATGCTGCATCTGGGGGAACATGACTGCAAGTTTCTTGTCCTTCTTGGGCACCCCCTCTCTCTGGGCTCACATTACTGCCTTCCTCAACCTGGGTACCATCATCGGAGCCTTCAAAACGCTGCGCATCCTCCTGCAGCAAGTACCCAACGCTGTGGTAGAACAGTTCGGGGGACTCCTCCGTGCATAATGGTCTGGCTAGAGAAGGAGTGACTGATGACATTGAGCCGATGGAATAGGCCGCTTTGGCAGCTGCACTGGCAGGCAAACTACTCTGAGCCTGGGTGACAGAAGATGAGGAGGATGAGGATGGCTTAATTATCCACTCTACCAACTCTTCTTCATGTTGTGGATCAACACGGCCAGCTGCCGAAAAAAAGGACAAGCGTGCCCCACGGCCACGTGCTGAGGATGCACCGTGTCCAGCACTGTTGGCTGTAGACACAGAGCCTGCTTGCCCTCTTTTAGTGGCCTGTGAGCGTCTGCCTCTCCTTGGTGGCCTTCCAGACATGCTGTAAATATTTATTAGCAAAACACTGCCTGAAGTTTACTAGAAAAAATACACCAGGAATAGCCTGCAGTCAGATATAAGCTTGGCTAGACTAGAATGCAGTGGATATATATATGTAGGAGACTGTATATATATTTAATGCACTGCAGTTCACTGAATCGCCTGCCTGCCTGAAAGTATATTTGAAAACATACACCAGGAATGGCCTGCAGTCAGATATAGGCTTGGCTAGACTTGAATGCAGTGGATATATATATGTAGGAGACTGTGTATATATATATATATATATATATATATATATATATTTAATGCACTGCAGATCACTGAATCGCCTGCCTGAATGTGTATTTGAAAACGTACACCAGGAATGGCCTGCAGTCAGATCTAGGCTTGTCTAGACTGGAATGCAGTGGATATATATAAGTAGGAGACTGTATATATATTTAATGCACTGCAGATCACTGAATCACCTGCCTGCCTGAAAGTGTATTTGAAAACGTACACCAGGAATGGCCTGCAGTCAGATATCGGCTTGGCTAGGCAAGAATGCAGTGGATATATATGTAGGAGACTGTATATATTTTATGCACTGCAGCTCACTGAATCACCTGCCTGCTGAACGTATATTTGAAAACGTACACCAGGAATGGCCTGCAGTCAGATATAGGCTTGGCTACACTAGAATGCAGTGGATATATATATGTAGGAGACTGTATATATATTTTATGCACTGCAGATCACTGAATCACCTGCCTGCCTGACAGTATATTAGAAAAAGTACACCAGGAACAGCCTGCAGTCAGATCTAGGTACGCTGGATACAGTGGATGTATTTATATACAAGACTGTATATATATATATTAAATACACTGCAGCTAGCTGAATCACCTGCCTGCCTGACGTATATTAGAAACAGTACACCAGGAATGAACTGCAGTCAGATCTAGCTAAACTGGATACAGTGGATATATATATATATATATATATATATATATATATACACGAGACTGACTGTATATATATATATATATATATATATATATATATATATATATATATATATATATTAAATACACTGCAGCTAACTGAATCGCCTGCCTGCTCAATCTAAATGAAATAACACTCTCTCTAGGTCAACACCAGCAACACACTACACAAGGCTGACGTACAGGCGGCCTTATATAGTGTGGGGCGTGAACTTAACCCCCTTAGCCATAATTGGGTGCCTTTGGCCAATCATGGCTCTCTTTGCTGACGGCGCTGTGATTGGCCAAAGCATGCGGGTCATAGTGTATGGTTGGCCAATCTTTACAAAGCAATGCACTGCGATGTCGCAGTGCATTATGGGGCATGACGTGCCGCTCGAATTTGGCACGAACGCCCCATAATGTTTGTATTTCGACGAACACTCGAACAGCCAATGTTAGAGTAGAACTCATGTTCAACCCCATAAAGCTTAGCCCTATTATTGAGCTTTGGAGACCCATATTGGCATCTTTAACCACTTCAATACTGGGCACCCCCCCCCCCTCCTGCCCAGTCCAATTTTCAGCTTTCAGCGCTGTCACACTTTGAATGACAATTGCGTGGTCATGCTACACTATACCCAAATGCCATTTTTTAATTTTTTTTCACACATAGAGATTTTGATTTGTGGTAATTAACCATTTGCCGACCGGCTCACACTGATATACGTCAGCAGAATGGCACAGCTGCACAAAACATTGTATGGGTACGTTGTTCCCTTTAAGAGCCGACGGAGGCGCACACGCCGGTGGCACAGCATGGGGATTTGTGTGTGTAAACACACAAATCCCTGTTCTGTCAGGGGAGAGGAGACATATTGAGGGTTATTTACTAAAGGCTAATCCACTTTGCACTGCGAGTGCACTTAAAAGTGCACTGGAAGTGCACTTGGAAGTAAAGTCACTGTAGATCCGAGGAGGACATGCAAGGAGAATAAAAAACAGCATTTTAGCTTGCACATTATTGGATGATAAAATCAGCAGAGCTTCCACTCATTTCAGATCTACCCCTTAGATTTAGAGTGACTGCACTTCCAAGTGCACTTTCAGTGCACTTTCAGGTGCACTTGCAGTGCAAAGTGGATTTGCCTTTCGTAATTAACCCCCATTGTGTGTTCCTAGTAAGTAGCAACAACAATATGTCTCTTCCCCCAGTCAGTCCTATCCCCATACAGTTAGAAACACTAACTAGGGAACACATTTAACCCCTTGATCGCCCACTAGTGTTAACCCCTTCCCTAACAGTGACATTTACACAGTAATCGGTGCATTTTTATAGCACTGATTGCTGTATAAATGTCAATGGTCCCAAAAATGCATCAAAAGTGTCCGATCTGTCGCAGTACCGCTAAAATTCACAGATTGCCGCCATTACTAGTAAAAAATAAAAAAATGCCATAAAAATGCTATAAATCTTTTCCATCGTTTGCAGACGCTATAACTTTTGCGCAAACCAATCAATATACGTTTATTGCAATTTTTTTTACCAAAAATATGTAGAAGAATATATATTGACCTAAACTGATGAAGAACATTTTTGGGGATATTTATTATAGCAAAAAGTAAAAAATATATATATTTTTTTTTAATTGTTGCTCTTTTTTTGTTTATAGCGCAATAAATAAAAAACGCAGAGGTGATCAAATACCACCAAAAGAAAGCTCTATTTGTGGGAAAAAAAGAACACAAATTTAGTTTGGGTGCAACATTGTACGACCGCGCAATTGTCAGTTAAAGCGGCGCAGTGCCAAATTGTAAAAAGTGCTCTGGTCAGGAAGAGGGTAAAATCTTCCGGGGCTGAAGCGGTAATCACCACCGAAAATTTTGAAAAGCAAAACGTGTTTTTCTTCGTTTCTGTTATACAATTTTGAAAATAAATATTTTTTCATAAATTTAGGCCAAGATGTATTCTGCTACAAAATAAAAAAAAAATGAAATAACCCAAATCAGTGTATATCATTTAGTCTGTATTAAAGTTATAGAGTCCACAAACTTGTATATATCTGAAAATGTATCAATTCTGACCTATCATATTTCTTGAGACCCAAAAATGTCAGGACAGTACAGATATCCCCCAAATGACCCCTTTTTGGAAAGTAGATAGTCTAAGGTACCGTATTTATCGGCGTATAACACGTGCCGGCGTATAACATGCACCCCAAGTTTAGGAGGAAATTTTAAGGTAAAAAACGTTTTAAAGGGAAAAAAAAATTACATTTAAATGCCCATCGTCCATCTGCATGCTTGTCAGTGTCATTTTCAGCCTTGCAGCCTTTTCAGTGTCATTTGCAGCCTTGCAGCCTTCTCAGTGTCATTTGCAGCCTTGGAGCCTTCTCAGTGTCATTTGCAGCCTTCTTAGTGTCATTTGCAGCCTTGCCCAGGCTGCAATTAAACTGCAGTGACATGTCAGTGTCACTGCAGTCTTGCAGCGTCCATCTGCAGCCTCCTTAGTGACATTTGCAGCCTTTCCCAGGCTGCAGTGACATATCCGTGTCACTGCAGTTTTAAAATTGGCGCCGTTGGCCGTTCTTGGCCGCCTTCGGCTTTTCTCGGCAGCTTTCGGCCGCCGAGAACGGCCGAGAGAGGCCGAAAGCTGCCGAGAAAGGCCGAAAATTGCAGAGAACGGCCGAAGGCGGCTATCGAAAGCCGCTGAGAAGGGCCGAAGGCGGCTAAAAGCCACACGGAGCCTCACAACGGCGGGGGATCGGTGTATAACACGCACCCCTGATTTTCCCCTGATTTTAAGTGTTATACGCTGATAAATACGGTATTTAATAAGAGGCATGGCGAGTTTTTTGAAGTTGTAATTTTTCATCTCGATGTTTTGAAAAATGAAGCAATTAAAAGAAAATATTTTTTTCACTAAATTTTGTTCTTGCATACTGTCACCAGTGCAGTACAATGTTATCATATAATGGATGTGATGTGACGGTGATCAGGGACACCGACTGGTGACAATATGTAAGAAAAAAGAAAAATTATCTTTTATATCATTTATTTATTTTAATCATGTTTTTTTTTTTTTTTACACACTGTGACCACAGCTAATCACATGGTACAGATGGGCTGTGATTGGACCTGTCTGTACTATGTGGTCACTGTAACCAATCACAGTTAGCAACGCAATTGTACACAATGAATGGCACGAAATGAATCCATGCATTGTTTACATTTGTCATGTAATCTGCTATGATTGGTCACAGTGATAACATGGTACAGGCAGCGGCCTGGTACACTGATCAGTCATCGGCTGTGCCGGGTGGACACAGCCAGTGACAGGTCACGCTGGAGAGCGGCCCATGGGGCACGCAAGAGGCGCATTCCAGGAGGGTGAAAAAGATTTGCTGCGTTTCCCCGCATCGCATCGCACTCCAAAGCAATTGGCCATGTGATCTGCTGCGGGTGTCAATGTTATCTTAACGACACCCTGAAACAGATCACAAAATGCACTGCGATTCACAGAATCGCATCTAGGGTTGCCACCTCATCCCTTTAAACCTGAACACATAATAATTATCAGCAATAAATTAGCCTCATATGTGTTTGGGTTTAAAGGGATGAGGTGACAACCCTAAGCGCATTGCATGGGTGTGAACACCCAAGCAATGTGATTCAGGGGGGGGGGGGGGAAGGGTCCTGCACCATTTTGGTGCAAATGTGATGCGATTTCAGCCATACAAAATGTATGGCTGAAATCACACTGCACAGACATTGCATGTGATGTTCACAGGAATGCACAAAAATTCCTGTGTGAATCACATGCAGTGTTTTCCATGCACCAGTGTGTAAATCTAGGTTGAGGGTTGGGTCTATTGCTCTGGAAAGCAGTTCTAGGTGCAGGCGGAGGAACAATTAAACAGTTGCCGACCAGCAGTTGCAGCTATACTGCGGCAAGTTGGCTCGACTGCGCGATACACGTACGTCGGTTCGTGCATTGTCTTTTGCAGGCGCGCACCTGCCGCGAAAGTCCGCCCGCTGGTCTGGCAGACTCGATGTCCACCGGCCACCCGTAATCATGGGAAAGAGAGCCAGAACGGGGATCTGTCAATGTCAACCTACACCCTCTATAGTGGTCCCCAAAAAGTGCCACTTGGGGTCAGATTTGTCTGCCACAATGTTGCAGTCCCGCTAAAAATCGCAGATCGCCACCATTACCAGTAAAAACAATAAAATAAAATAAAAGTCCCTAAATCTTTTCCCTATTTTGTAGACTCTATAACTTTTATGCAAACCAATCAATATATGCTTATTGCTATTTTTTTACCAAAAATATGTAGCAGAATATATATTGGCCTAAACTGATGAATAAATTCATTTTTATATATATATATATATATATATATATATATATATATATATATATATTTAGATTCCACCAAAAGAAAGCTCTATTTGTGGGAAAAAAAGGACATCAATTTTGTTTGGGTACAGCGTCGCACGACCGCGCAATTGTCAGTTAAAGCAACGCAGTGCCGTATCGCAAAAGATGGCCTGGTCAGGAAGGGGGTAAAATCTTCCGGGGCTGAAGTGGTTAATGGATTATCTTTCACACATCTGAAACATTTCAGACGCGTTGTAAACACCATAGGGGCATTTTTGGTGCGTTTGCAGCATGGACATCTATGGAAGCACTTGGGGTGTTGTAAAACCCGGTAAATGACACATATCAGGCCAACCATGTGAACAATACTGGCTGGGTGCTGATATTTTGACAGGCGATGGTGGAGCTTCAAAAACATTGATGAAAGGCCTGCTTTTCAAATTAATTGCAGTGGTGGAACTACCAGGGTCACAAAGGTCGCACTTGCGACCAGGCTCTGGTGTTCCACCACTGTGGGGGGGGCCCAGGATGCAGGGCGGAAACTAGGGAGAGGCACTTAGAGGGACGCTGCCGTCCCCATGATCCAGGGGGTCCATGCCTTGTCACCAGGGCCAGTGCCAGCATAATCTTGTTTAGGCAGCCAAGACAGTCAGGGGCAGTAAAATCTGAATCCCTCCAACCAAAACTGATATGTGAGTGTTAGATGAACAGGAGGAGGAAGGGGCGGGTCCTCTTTAAGAACTGTTTGTGACTGATGAGGGCCCCCTCTCCTCTGCTCCATCCTGATCCTCACTACCCCTTTGGTAACCTGAGAGAGCCATGGCCTGCAATCCCTGGGGACGCATGAAAGCAGACACCCCTCCAGGGTGATATCACAGTCCCTGACCCTGCCTGCAGAGTGACCTGGCTGGGTGATCAGAGATATGGGGCACCACCCTCATCCTCTTCTTCCTGAGCTGCTGACTGGACACCCTTCCAGGGGCCCCACCAGGTGAGCCCTACTGCATCACATCACTCCATGTGAGTACAGAGTTGGGAGAAGGGATTGGGAGGGTGAAGATCGGGGTGACAATCTAAAGTGATAGGGAGAGAAGTGTTAGAAGAGAGAGGGGGAGAAGGATCATTATGAGGAGGAGGATAATGGAGATGATAGAAGGAGAGTAAGCAAGTGATGGTGAGGATGATGATAAGGATGGGGCTGACAGTGATAGGGAAGATAGCAATGGATTGTGAGGACAGAGATAACAGAGATCATGTATAGTATTGGGAGTCGTGGGAAAAGTGAAGGTGAGGGTCATGATAATGGAAGAAGAGCAAAAAATGTGACGATGATGTTGGTGAGGATGGTGATAACAGTAGAGAGGATAGTGATGAGGATGATGAGTAAAGGAATGACAAGGATAATGTCAATAATAAATAATGCTAGGGATGAGAATAATGATAGTGAGGATGATGATGACAGTATACGGGATACAATAAGGATGATAACAATGATGATGGTGAGGATGATGATGACAGTATACGGGATACAATAAGGATGATATCAATGATGATGGTGAGGATGATGACAGTATACGGGATACAATAAGGATAATAATGATGATGGTGAGGATGATGATGACAGTATATGGGATACAATAAGGATAACAATGATGATGGTGAGGATGATGACAGTATACGGGATACAATAAGGATAATAATGATGATGGTGAGGATGATGATGACAGTATACGGGATACAATAAGGATAATAATGATGATGGTGAGGATAATGAGGACAGTATACGGGATACATAAGGATGATGATAATGGTGAGGATGATGATGACAGTAAAGAATAAAAATGAGGATGATAATATTGATGCTGAATATGATGGTGATGACATTGGATGAGAAAGGGAGGAATGATAATGATGATGAGGATAATGTTGGTGAAGGTTCTAGGTACTCCTCTGAACTAATACAAGCTTAGCCCCCTTCAGTGCAGGTAATGCAGGTGACAATGAGGTCACATGATCACACACACACCCGCCTGTTCTGTATTATATACATGGTATATGTCTCTCTTCTAGTTGGGTCATTGTTACCCCGTATATCCCACTTCTATGTCTCATGTTTTATCCTCTCCCGTCCATAGTCCCAATATGACAAGTACTCTACCTCCAACCACACCCCCGATCTTACTGCCCCTCCCCTCATTACGCCCACTTCCCCCAGCGGCTTGGAACGCAACACCCATGGCCTCTACGACACTTCCTGCCAGTGAAACGCATCATCACTTCCGCCGGATAGAGAACGGCTGCTCTGCTGTTGATATACGGGGCCTTTTACATCGGGTGGTTCCGGGAAGGTGGGATTTACCGGGGTTTCGTTTAAAGGTATTGTATACATTCTTTTATACGGCTGGTATATGGATCAGGAAGGAAGTATACAGAGTATGAGCGTGTTTCATATATAGGAGAAGATGGTGAGAGTGATATGGGGGGTGATATAGGAGAGGTGAGAGGAGGACGGGATATGGGGGGTGATATAGGAGAGGTGAGAGGAGGACGGGATATGGGGGGGGGGGGGGGTGAGGTATATGGGGGGGGGGGTGATGTAGGACAGGTGAGAGGAGGACGGGATATGGGGGGGGGGGTGATATAGGACAGGTGAGAGGAGGACGGGATATGGGGGGGTGATATAGGACAGGTGAGAGGAGGACGGGATATGGGGGGGTGATATAGGACAGGTGAGAGGCGTACGGGATGGGGGGGGGGTGGGGGAGGTGGACAGGGAGAGACAGGGATGGGGGGGGGGGGGGGTGATGTGGACAGGGTGAGAGGGGGGGGTGGGGGGGGGGGGTGATGTAGGACATGGGGGGGGGGGGTGGATGGGGACAGGGTGAGAGGACAGGATATGGGGGGGGGGGGGGGGATGTAGGACAGGTGAGAGGAGGACGGGATGGGGGGGGGGGGGGTGATGTTGGACAGGTGAGAGGAGGACGGGTTATATGGGGGGGGGGGTGATGTAGGACAGGTGAGAGGAGGACGGGATATGGGGGGGGGGGGGTGATGTTGTAGGAAAGGTGAGAGGAGGACGGTGATATGGGGGGGGGGGGGTGATGTAGGACAGGTGAGAGGAGGACGGGATATGGGGGGGGGGGGGTGAGAGGTGAGAGGTAGGACAGGTGAGGAGGAGGACGGGATATGGGGGGGGGGGGGTGATGTAGGAGGTGAGAGGAGGAGGGATATGGGGGTGGGGTGATGTAGGACAGGTGAGAGGAGGAGGGATATGGGGGGGGGTGATGTAGGACAGGTGAGAGGACAGGATATGGGGGGGGGGGGTGGTGGACAGTGAGAGAGAGGTTGGGGGGGGGGGGGGAGGACGGGATATGGGGGGGGTGATGTAGGAGAGGTGAGAGGCGTACGGGATATGGGGGGGGGGGGGGTGATGTAGGAGAGGTGAGAGGTGTACGGGATATGGGGGGGTTATATAGGAGAGGTGAGAGGAGTACGGGATATGGGGGGGGTGATATGGTGTGGAGACGAGATCTGGGGTAAATATAAAATAAATTGGCAGGACCTAACAGTGGAATGTTGGGAAAAGGCTCTGGGAGTGAATTTATTAAAGGGGATATACACCCACCCGCTATACTCTCATACACACTTTAAAATGGAGTTCCAGGCTTTTTATGTTTATTAAAAGTCAGCAGCTACAAAAGGTTTAGTTGCTGACTTTTAATAAACAGACACTTACCTGTTCCATGGTCCAGCGATGTGGCCGAACGGAGCGTCGATCCTCCTCCCCTCCACTCTGCCTCCGTTGCCACTCTGGGCACCCGGCCGTGACAGCTTTTGGCTTCATGGCTGGGCACGCACGGTGCATACACGAGTCGCGCTGCGCTCCCAGAGTGGACATGCGATCTCTTGGGACCTGTCAGGTGTGCGCGGAAGGATGCAAAATCTTTATCCCAAAGGGGGGAAAAAAAATCTGCCGTAACTGACTATAAAGTACTAGCTGGAGTTTGGCTTCAGTTTGTTAGTGTAATTAAATCTGCTAATGCATCTAACACTCCCATCCCCAAGACTGACAATGCTACGGTCTGCTGTGCCTCCTATTCTTCTTCCTCCAGAGTTGTCTCACTAATGCAGCTGTTTTCTTACTTGCCAGATCACCGGGTGAAAACAGAGGGGGAGGGGGTAGGCAAAGAAAACGAATGTAGCCACCTCATCTACTGATTGGTAAGCTGCAATATAAAAAAAAATATTTGGGTTTAAAGGAAAAGTTTACCTTTCATAACATGGTACACCCGTATTCAGGGTATAACATGTTACTAAATCAGCAGCCCCAACACCCCCCCGAGCCCCTGCTATGACAGCGCATAGAGAATCTTCTCACTGCATCTGCTGTTACAATTTAAAAAAATTAAATTGTGGCCATGTGGCGCTCTACCCCCAGCCATATCGTTCATTTAGGCCGGGTTCACACTGGTATGACAAATGCTACAACGTTGGGAGCACATGTCCCATGACGTGTATAAATCAATGATTCCCTATGAGAGCCGTCTTAAAGCAAAGTTCCACCCAAAAGTGGAACTTCTGCTTTAAGTACTCCTCGCCCCCCACAATTGGCATGTCATTTTTTTTTTTTTTTGGGGGGTGGGTGGGGGCTGGGTACCTGGTTTTGGAGTGGGACTTCCTGTCCCACTTCCTCCTTCCGGCCGCCTAGGCGGCCCCTCCCGGTAATGTTCTGGGACATGTCACTGGCCATTGACAGAGCACAGTGTGGCTGACGCCCGGCTATGAAGCTGCAAACTGTCACAGCCGGGGGATGACAATGTCAGCACCACGAAGAGGAGGGGGAGAGAACGGAGGCTTCGCTGGACTGCGGGACAGGTGAGTGTTACAAGTCAGCGGCTATACTTTTTGTGACTGACTTTTAATAAACTCAAAAACAAACTGTTTTCGACTGATGAGGGCCCCCTCTCCTCTGCTCCATCCTGATCCTCACTACCCCTTTGGTAACCTGAGAGAGCCATGGCCTGCAATCCCTGGGGACGCATGAAAGCAGACACCCCTCCAGGGTGATATCACAGTCCCTGACCCTGCCTGCAGAGTGACCTGGCTGGGTGATCAGAGATATGGGGCATCACCCTCATCCTCTTCTTCCTGAGCTGCTGATCACGGAGCTGAATTGCCTGGGCGGCTGCAGTAACTATTGAATCAGCGTGACGCAATTACAGGAGGCGGGACATTGTTACTGCAGCCGCCCGGGCAATTCAATTCACAGCTCCAGGACACACGGAGATCGCCGCTCTGATCCGGGCACGGGTGAGTCTGCATCCAGACACTGGCAAGCTGCATATGACGAGCACTGGCAGGCTGCGTGAGTTTGAATATGAAGCTTTCAGTACCTCACATGAATGCTTTTCAGACACAAATTAACCTGAAAGATTGTACTGTCTATATCTAAAATGTCATGCATGGGTTGGTGTTGGAGTAATAAGTGTATAGTCTTTAATATGTGCAGACAGATTAACAGTACAAATCCAATAGACGTACTTCCAGAACATGGTCATTAGACCTGTCTCATTCAAAATGGAATTACGGTACCTTTTCTGCCTCTAGCTTTCTTTCCATTGCTTGCACTTATTTTATTCCTTTGCTGCCTCTACATACTGCATCCACGTGCATCGTAGACTAAGGTCCTTATACCTAGTGTATTCACTCAGAACGCAGCAAGTCAGAAACGTATATCTCTCCTTATTCTCTGTTTCTATTGTATTGTTCATCCACAATATAGGGCAGATGGGAACTGTTATTCCAAGAATATAAGGAAATTACATTATTTGTGTAGTATATAGAAAATTTATTAGTGGCTGCCACAAGGTCAGTGTTGTGTGATGTGCCTGTGGATGTGTCACTTTGTAGTAGAGTTCTTTGTTGAGTAATGCAATAGAAATGGCTGGTTTGTAGGTGGCGATTTCTCAAGTTGCCATTGAATTAACAGTAGTAATGTAGGGGCTGGAAGATTGAATTGCAGCACACAATAAGGATCCGGCCATTCAACACCCCCCAGAAGTGGCAGGCTGCATGAGGGGAACAGGCAGGCTGCATTGATCTCTTGTATCATGTCTGCAGTCTCTGACTGTCTCCTGTATCAGTCAGGGGACATGATACAAGAGATGGTTGGAGACTGCAGACTGAATTTTCTTGAGCCTTTCTTGCACCAAAGGTGCCAATATTGGCCAACAATATAGTCATATTAATTTAAATTGATGATATTAATTAAAAAGTAGGATATAATACAATTGTGTATATAAAAATATTTTTTAAAAACTTTATTTTCGGTTTTGGTTTTCGGCACCAAAAAACCCATTCGGTGCACCACTATTGTTTACTATTGTAACTATTGTTCTACTAGTTTTTATAATTGTTGTTATTATTACTATTGTAGGACTGTCCTGTCTGAGTAATAAACATGGCAGATGTGGCACTGGAGGAACTGCGAAAACTTGAGTACCTTTCTTTGGTCTCGAAGGTTTGCACGGAGCTGGATAACCATTTAAGCATTAATGACAAAGATTTAGGTAAGCAATGTCAAATATTTATCAGATTGTAGAGAAGTTTATAGGTAGTATGATGTATTCTAATGTGGTCTATTCATGCTTTTGTAATGCTGACATTAAAGGTAAAAAAAACAAATATATATCCTATATAAAAATAACCCGTATACATCCACTGTTTAATGGGCCCTGTAATCCTATTTTTCTTGAAATGGTTTACTTATTTCTCTATGACATTTTTCCCCACCCTCTCTTCCCTCACTTGTTTGGAAGGAGCCGTGCACTGTCCTATTTACACTACACATAGTACATCCCATGAGTGAGCAAGACATGGTGGCTACTTTCCTACATACAGTGGGGCCATGGAGAACAAACAGTCTCCTCCTCCTAACAGGAAATTTATTAGAAGATTATGCCAGCAAAAAGGAGAAAATAGGGGTTTGGAGGAAGCTGAGTAATAACCAGTTCCTTTCTGGCCTATAGACAAATGACGGCAGGGACATTCTTATGACATCCCACCAGACACAGCAGATGACTGATCAGTGTACAGGTCGCTGCTGGTACCATGTGATCTTTGTGACCAGTCACAGCAGATCATATGACAATTGTACACAATGAATGGCTGTGATTCATGCCGTTCATTATGTCCAATTGCATTGATGACTGAGATTGGTCACCGTGATCACATAGTACAGACGTATCAATCCACAGCCCATCTGTACCAAAAAAAAATTGTTGCTTAGAACCGTGAAATTCATTGGTATAAGCAATCATAATGTGTGGAGAAAAAAAAAAAAATTCCTGATCACTTCCGCAAAGTAGAACAGTATTATTATGGTAACACTGTACTGCTCTGGTCACTGTGTGTTAGAAAAAGAGAAATAATGCAGATCACCAATTTTTAGATGCAGTGGCTGCATTAGTTTCAGTGTGTGTGTGTGTGTGTGTATATATATATATATATATATATATATATATATATATATATATATATATATATATATAATATTACACACACACACACACACACACACACACACACACGTGTGTGTGTGTGTATATAATAACACACTGGGGACGGAAAGTATTCAGACCCCCATAAATTTTTCACTGTTCGTTATATTGCAGCTATTTGCTAAAATCATTTGTTCATTTTTTTCCCCCCTCATTAATGTACACACAGCACCCCATATTGACAGAAAAACACAGTTGTTGACATTTTTGCAGATTTATTAAAAAAGAAAAACTGAAATATCACATGGTTCTAAGTATTCAGACCCTTTGCTGTGACACTCATTGTCCATTTCTTCTGATCATCCTTGAGATGGTTCTACACCTTCATTTGAGTCCAGCTGTATTTGATTATACTGATTGGACTCGATTAGGAAAGCCACACACCTGTCTATATAAGACCTTACAGCTCACAGTGCATGTCAGAGCAAATCAGAATCATGAGGTCAAAGGAACTGCCTGAAGAGCTCAGAGACAGAATTGTGGCAAGGCACAGATCTGGACAAGGTTACACAAAAATTTCTACTGCACTTAAGGTTCCTAAGAGCACAGTGGCCACATAATCCTTAAATGGAAGACGTTTGGGACGACCAGAACCCTTCCTAGAGCTGGCCTTCTGGCCAAACTGAGCTATCGGGGGAGAAGAGCCTTGGTGAGAGAGGTAAAGAAGAACCCAAAGATCACTGTGGCTGAGCTCCAGAGATGCAGTCGGGAGATGGGAGAAAGTTGTAGAAAGTCAACCATCACTGCAGCCCTCCACCAGTCGGGGCTTTTTGGCAGAGTGGCCCAACGGAAGCCTCTCTTCAGTGGAAAACGCATGAAAGCCTGCATGGAGTTTGCTAGAAAACACCTGAAGGACTCCAAGATGGTGAGAAATAAGATTCTCTGGTCTGATGAGACCAAGATAGAATTAAGGCCAAAAAGTTCTAAGTGGTATGTGTAGAGAAAACCAGGCACTGCTCATCACCTGTCCAATACAATCCCAACAGTGAAGCATGGTGGTGGCAGCATCATGCTGTGGGGGTGTTTTTCAGCTGCAGGGACAGAACGACTGGTTGCAATCGAGGGAAAGATGAATGCGGCCAAGTACAGGGATATCCTGGACGAAAACCTTCTCCAGAGTGCTCAGGACCTCAGACTGGGCCGAAGGTTTACCTCCCAACAAGACAATGACCCTAAGCACACAGCTAAAATAACGAAGGAGTGGCTTCACAACAACTCCGTGACTGTTCTTGAATGGCCCAGCCAGAGCCCTGACTTAAACCCAATTGAGCATCTCTGAAGAGACCTAAAAATGACTGTCCACCAACGTTTACCATCCAACCTGACAGAACTGGAGAGGATCTGCAAGGAGGAATGGCAGAGGATCCCCAAATCCAGGTGTGAAAAACTTGTTGCATCTTTCCCAAAAAGACTCATGGCTGTATTAGATCAAAAGGGTGTGTCTACTAAATACTGAGCAAAGGGTCTGAATACTTAGGACATGTGATATTTCAGTTTTTCTTTTTTAATAAATGTCAACAATTCTATGTTTTTCTGTCAATATGGGGTGCTGTGTGTACATTAACCGCTTCCTGACCGCCTCCTGCACATATACGTCAGCAGAATGGCACGGGCAGGCAAAACCACGTACAGGTACGTGGCCCTTTAATTGCCTGGCCGTGGGTCGCGCGCCGGCGACCCAGTCGGGAGCTCTGTGACCCCCGGCCGCGGGACCAGCGGACCCGATCGCCGCTGGTGTCCCGCGATCGGGTCACAGAGCTGAAGAACGGGGAGAGGTCTGTGTAAACAAACTCTCCCCGCGCTTCCTACTCTGCCTGTCATTGATCGGCTGTTCCCTGTCATCGGGAAAGCCGATCAATGGAGTCAGACGTCAGCACCGCCCCCTAATGTAAAAAAACACACACGTCACAGCCCATAACCCCTCCCCTCCCCCTAGTGGTTAACTCTTTCACTGCCAGTGTCATTTATACAGGAATCAATGCATTTAAATAGCATTGATTGCTGTATAAATGATAATGGTCCCAAAAATGTGTCAAAAATGTCTGATGTGTCCGCCATAATGTCGCAGTCACAATAAAAATCGCTGATCGCCGCCATTACTAGTAAAAAAAAAAAAATATTAATAAAAATGCTATAAAACTATCCCCTATTTTGTAAACGCAAACTTTTGCGCAAACCAATCAATAATCGCTAATTGCTATTTTTTTTTTTTTTTTTTTTTTTTTTTTTTCTGTTTACCAAAAATATATGTAGAAGAATACGTATCGGCCTAAACTGAGGAAAAAAAAAAAAGTTTTTTTATATATTTTTTGGGGATATTTATTATAGCAAAAAGCAAAAAATATTGCATTTTTTTTCAAAATTGTCGCTCTATTTTTGTTTATAGCGCAAAAAATAAAAACCGCAGGGGCGATCAAATACCACCAAAAGAAAGCTCTATTTGTGGGGAAAAAAAGGACGCCAATTTTGTGTGGGAGCCACGTCGCACGACCGCGCAATTGTCAGTTAAAGCAACGCAGTGCCGAATTGCAAAAAGGGGCCTGGTCCTTTGGCTGCCAATTGGTCCGGAGCTGAAGTGGTTAATGAGGAAAAAAAATTAACTAAAATGATTTTAGCAAATAGCTGCAATATAACAGAGTGAAAAATTTTAAGGGGGTCTGAAAACTTTCCGTCCCCACTATTATTTATAGATAGATATACCTTAATTTTAAGAGGGAAGTTTCAGGAAAAAAACTTGCATTTTAAATAAAGAACTTTGAAGCAAAATAAAGGTCAGTGCCCACCTGTAGCTTCACCATTGCCCATCAATGCATCCTCACCAGAGTACAGAGATTAGATTACACAGTGCGTGGATCTCCCATTTACTTGGCGGCCTCTGTAATATTAAGTCCCGCCAAGTAAATGGGAGATCCCTGTTGCAATCCGGCAGCCCTTCCCCCTCTGAGGCAGCCCAGTGGAAATCTCACACATGATTTGCACTTGATTTTCAGGGGGAAAAAGTGCATGTTATACGCCGATAAATACGGTATATATATTTTTCACCTGGTAATCCAGCTAGTAAGTCTGTTATATTTCTACCCCCTATAACAGATGACGTGACAGAGGGTTAATACAAACCATTTTAAAGCTGAACTAACTATTGTTTTCTAAAACATTTGCATTCAAGGCATGCTTTGAATGATGACCGTTAAAGTTGCTAGGGTGCTTAGGTCAGGTCTTAACCAAGCCATCAAATGGCTGATGTCATGGCTGATCCCATGTGCATCCTTATGGTAATTTACAGATCAACCGAGAGTCTAAGATGGCAGCTTATTTTGGCTGTAAAAAAATTGGAGGGTTTAGTTCCACCTTAACACTGACAGGCGTGCTTACAATGATTAGCTTTTTATTTGTTTGTTTTATTCCAAAATTTAAAAAAAAAAGCTGTTTGCTGCAACTGTTTAAAAAGTTTAATTTGTTAGTGAAATCCCTCTTTAGATCGACAATGCTGCTTTCCAAAGGCGTCTCCATTGCCATCCATAGTAGAGATACCCTATAGCAGGAAGTTCACTTACACACAGGTATATTAGGGGGGGCAGTTAAAACAGGTGGCTGGCTAAGCTGAGATTTTATCACACCCCCCCCCCCCCAACAGCAAAATATGCCCACTTGAACTCTAGCATTATAGCCTGACAAGGAATGTATACATGCCAAGGCCTTGCCAAACTCTGGTCCCAGAGATCAATGGGGCCCCCACTGCAACCGCAATCCAAATGCTTGGCTCGCAGTCGTGGCTTTTTCCCAAAAAGTAAAATTGCTATTTGTCAATAAAAAAATAAATAAAAACTGCAGTAGGGCCCACTGAAAGCTTCTCACCTTCGGTATCGGCGCTGATAATGAGCATTTGCATGAGTATCAGAACTCGCGCAAATCCCCTGATACTAGAAACTGATAGCTTCAGGTTCGGTTATTTCAGCTGTTTATTATTTTAAAAATATGTAAGACTTTTTACAATGGCTTTAAAGAGGAAGTAAACCCTGATGGGGGGTACTTCCTCTTTGTTTCCCTGCAAAGGTAAAGCATAATGGGCTACTGTGCATCGTATAGTAGCCCATTATGTGACACTTACCTGCAGGAGAAGCCCGCAATGTCCCCCGTCTTCCTCACTAGTAGCGAGCGTCCTTTCTTCACCCCTCTTCCTTCCGGGGCCGCGAACTCCGGCTCTGTGACTGGCCGGAGTCGAGTGACGTCACTCCTGCGCATGTATGCGGGAGCTGCCTTTAACTTCCTGGCACAGGGTGAGTGAGAAATATATCTTGGATTACTTAAAATGGGACAGTAATATTTACCCACAATATCTCCCAGGATATATGTAAATACTAGTCTTTGTTTAATTCTGAACAATACATGATCATTGAAAGAGCTGATCACATTGACCTCTAGAGACGGACTGTCTGGTCACCTGGGCTGCCTTAAGTGCTGTGTTAATTAACATGCTAATTGTATAGTTGTCTTTTAAGTTGTTGCTATAGGGGAGGGGGGAGTATCCAGGAGCCAGCCCTACCTCATTATCTAACCCCTTGTGTTAAAAGTGCATAAAAAGACTTGTATTCTGGTTCTAATAAAGAGTCCATGTTGAGCAGCTAAACAAGTCTCGTCTTGTGTTGTGCTTGTGAGCGGTTGGAATATTTGATATTTATATTCAGACTGGGAGGAAATGGTATATGACGAAAGCACTCAAGCGGAGTGAAGGGACGTTTCGTCACAGTACCCTTTCTAACTCCGGCGCATGCGCAGAAGAAACCGCTGTACATCGATTTGTAAATATCTCCTAGACCGTGCAGGTCTGGGAGATATTTCAAGCACCTACAGGTAAGCCTTAATCTAGGCTTCCAGTGTTTCTAATCCACCTGTAGTTGGCAGTATAATCCAAAGATTTAAGACTTCCCTTTTGGTGTCCCTCAATGGACTCCAAAAGTATTTTACGGTGAGTAAAATAAATCCTGTTTTATAAATCAGAGCTGTGTATGGGGAGAAATCTGTCACCTCCATCAACATTTCTTCCCTTTTCCCTTTCTTCCCTTTTCCCTTTCTTCCCTTTTCCCTTTCTTCCCTTTTCCCTTTCCAATTGTCAACTGACTTGCCATAAGCAAGCTATGTACAGTATTTCCCATTATTACAGGCAGCACTTATTAACCTCAGGGCCACCCAGCTGCTAAAATCCTTCAACAGAGAAATGAAAGAAACCCCACAAACAATATGTGTTTAAGCTAAACTAAAATCTAAGAATGAAAGGAACAGTATGAATATGTAAAAAAGGAATAGTTCATCCCCCACAGTTATTACCTTTTTGTATCACTTGACCCTCCCTTTTTAGATTGTAAGCTCTAATGAGCAGGGCCCTCTGATCCTTTTGTATTGAATTGTATTGTAACTGTACTGTCTGCCTTTATGTTGTTGTAAAGTGCTATGCAAACTGTTGGTGCTTTATAAATCCTGTATAATAGTAATAACTACAAATGAAAAGCATATTGTTTTATCTTTTTTTTTTTTTTTATTAAATTTTCCAATGAAAAATTACAATACAGTAATCCAAAATAAAAGCTACAGCTCAACTTCTGCTCCCTCCTCTTCTTCCCATCCCAGATCCATCAATGTGGCTTCCATAAAAACCTAGTAGAGACCTAGTACAATTTATAATGCAGTGCTATTGGGGAATGACCAGTTTCACTTAGTATACCACAATAGCAAAAAGTCTACCACAGGCACAAAAATACTGCAATTCATGAGTCGGAGGTAATCCTATAACATTAGCATACTGTTGTGCTGAGGCAGTATCTGGGTACCTGCCTCAAACCCCATACCACCCTCCCACAAAAGAGAAGATGAGCACATTCAACAAGTACTTTTCCAGACTTCAGAGGATGGATCTGGATTTATGGCTTTGTAAAGGGGCAATGCTGTGTTTACCAGAATTTTACCAGAACACTAGGGATGGTGCCTCTGCCTTCTCCCCTGCTAGTAACACCCAAGCAGGATGATCTATGTAGTCTGGAGGGCTAGGGTATATGTCTGTGACAGGGCACTGATGCTGGACTTGTGATGCTAAGGATCACATAGATCAGAAGTACAGCAGCTAGCAATCAGATTACCTACAGTCCATCCGAAAGTACTCACTTTTTCCACATTTTTATGTTGCAGCCTTATTACAAAATGGATTCAATTAATTATTTTTTTCAAAATTCTACAAACCCTACCCATAATGACAACGTGTAAGAAGTTTGTTTTAAAATCTTTGCAAATTTATAAAAAATAAAAATCCCATGTATATAAGTATTCACAGCCTTTGCTCAATACTTTGTTGAAGCACCTTTGACACCAAAAACAGCCTCAAGTCTTTTTGAGTATGATGCTACAAGCTTGACACCTATTTTTTGGCCTTTTTTTTTTTCCCCCATTCTTCTTTGCAGGACTTCTTAAGCTCCATCAGAGTGGATGGGGATGGTCGTGCACAGCCATTTTCAGATCTCTCCAGAGATGTTTAATCGAATTCAAGTCTGGGCTCTGGCTGGGCCACTCAAGGACATTCACAGAGTTGTCCTGTAGCCACTCCTTTGTTATCTTGGCTGTGTGCTTAGGGTCGTTGTCCTGTTGGAAGATGAACCTTCGCCCCAGTCTGAGGTCCAGAGCGCTCTGGTGCAGGTTTTCATCAAGGATGTCTCTGTACATTGCTGCATTCATCTTTCCCTCGATCCTGACTAGTCTCCCAGTTCCTGCTGCTGAAAAACATCCCCACAGCATGATGCTGCCTCCACCATGCTTCACTGGGGATGGTATAGGTCAGGTGATAAGCGGTACATGGTTTCCTCCAGACATGACGCTTGCTATTTGCGGTACATGGTTTCCTCCAGACATGATGCTTGCCATTCAGGCCAAAGAGTTTCATCTATGTTTCATCAGACCAGATCAGAGAATTTTGTTTCTCATGGTCTGAGAGTTCTTCGGGTGCCTTTTGGCAAACTCCAGGCTGGCTGTCATGTGCTTTTTACTGAGGAGTGAGTGGTTCACCAATCGGGCCTGTATGGTATAGTGGCCAGACGGAAAGTACTGTAGAGATGGTGGTTCTTCTAAAAGGTTCTCCTCTTTCCACAGAGTAATGCTGGAGCTCTGTCAGAATGACCATCGTGTTTTTGGTCACCTCCTTGACTAAGGCCCTTCTCTACCGATTGCTTAGTTTGGCTGGGAGGCCTGCTCTAGGAAGAGTCCTGGTGGTTAAAAACTTATTCCATTTGCAGATGACGGAGGCCACTGTGCTCATTGGAGCCTTCAATTCTGTTGAAATTTTTCTGTACCCTTCCCCAGATTTGTGCCTCCATACAATCCTGTCTCTGAGGTCTACAGACAATTCCTTGACCTTCATGGATTGGTTTGTGCTCTGACATGCACTGTTAAATGTGGGACCTTAGACAGGTGTGTGACTTTCCAAATCATGTCCAATCAACTGAATTTACCACAGGTGGACTCCAATCAAGTTCTAGAAACATCTCAAGGATGATCAGTGGAAACAGGATGCACCTGAGCTCAATTTTAAGTGTCATGGCAAAGGCTGTGAATACTTGGGTACATGTAGGTAAATAGTGTATAACATTGTGAATTCCTGTGGTCACCAAGGGACGGTGTTGTCATTTCCGGCCGGCCACTTCCGGTTTTACCTTGTTTTTAATATGAGTGGATTACCTGGAATTGTTGATTTTATACAGAATTACGCTATATAATTTATTTTGCCATTTGTACCCATCCCTGGAAATTCATTGAGGACAGCACCTTTTTGTAGCTGGAGTTACTGCCTGTGGGACCACAGAGCCCAGCAGTCCTCATAATATTTGCACACTTCCCAATGGGATTCTGGGATTTCTGATGGCTCAGTGAGGACAACGCAAGCCGCAGTGACACTGGGACTACTAAACCCAGCCACCCTCTCAAAGCACATCCGACTTGTGTTATGAGAGTCCTGGATCTCTGGTGGGTGAGAGGGCACACTTTATACTGCACATCCGATTAAGTTGAAGTTGCAGTGAAAAAACCTCCTTGGATTCACATGAACTTTATATATTTATTTATCCACTGGAATTTATGGACTTTATATATTTTATATTTGATATGAGTTTTTATGATTTTGTTGGCGCTGTATTAGTATAGTATATGGTAGCGCTCTTATTCTGTTCACACTTATGTACATGTGATTTGATTTTTTTTTTTTTTTTCTCGATTTTTACGTTTTGTAATACATTTTGCAAAGATTTCAAAATGTCTTTTCGTGTTGTCATTATGGGGTATTGTTTGTAGAATTTTGAGGAAAATAATGAATTTAATCAGTTTTGGAATAAAGGCTATAACATAACAAAATTTGTTAAAAAAAAGTGAAGCGCTGTGAATTCTTTTCTGGATGCATTGTGACCCTGGAAGGTAACATCAGGATTAGGACACTTCTCTGGTAAAGAACAGGTGAGGCTGGAGTTGTGTTTTTTTAGATTATTTTTGTAAGAATCCAGCAAACTATATGGAGAGGGAAGATTCATGATCTGGATGTCAGAAGAAGTTCTTTTAGTCTGTAACGCCAAAGGCTTTGTGTGATCGAAGAGTCTCTTTTTATGCTTTTGGTGTAATGAGCAGGTGCCACTATGAAGCAGAGTTGTACGTGGATCCAGCTTTCATCAAGAACTGTTATACTGATGTTCCCTTCAGTCACGTTTGGGCTTATGGCCCAGTTTTTCAGGCGGACCCGATTGGACCATCCATAGCTCTCCATGGAGTGGTGGATGTCTGCTGACATCCCCACCACATCCGATTTATTCCTGTCGACTAAAAACAGTCAATTGGATCGAATGACAGTTGAAAGAAAATGAACAGGCGGTCCATTTCCATCTGACTGCCCCACAGAGAACAGCGGTCTCTGTCTGCTCTGCATAGTGAAGTAGACACAGACCTGTCACCCGCCTGCTCGATGGGAATCAGCGGAGAAATTCCCTACTAAACGGGTGGATCTGCTTGGTGGAGTCCACCCCATCTGAAAGGGGCCTTTACCTTGAAGACTTTGCAGGAAGTTGTTATTCGCTAGTAAGAGATATTGTCTTGCTCTCTAGTTGTTCCTCAGAAATTGGTTGATAACTGGTACTTTTTCAAGGCATTCTTCAATACAGCTCATATACTGTATACAATTTGTTTGGTTTTTGTAGCTTCCATCTCTCACTACTTGGGACCTGAGACATGAAAAGAAGGGATTTTATACTGTTCTCGGTATAGTGTTACCTTTTTTTTTTTAGGAGATGGCTGTCCTTGAAGATTCCTAGCAGGGGTATCTGTAATACACAAACACACTTTTATTTTATACAGTATTGAGATTCATGCATGGCTTCATTTGAATCCAGTACAACAGCTCAGCTTTAGATTTTACAATGCATCTCTAGAATTGCTCTGGTCAGCAGAAACTTGTATTTTTTTTATTTGTCAAATTCAAGATTCTGAGTTATATTTGTTTTTGCTTGCAGCTGAATTCATCATTGACCTTGCAGAGAAGTTTCCTTCACATGACACTTTTAAATCTGCTCTGGAAAAGAATGGTGCAGAATTTGCAGTAAGTGATTTGATTACGTTGTCTCTGTCTGTATCTAACTACTTAAAAGTTTAGCCTTTTTAGTTCTACATTTTTTTTTTTTTTTTTTTTTTTTTTTTTTTTTTTTTTTTAGTTTTGGATAGAGTAAGGAAGGGTTATAATCCCTGTCAGTTTTTTTTTTTTTAATGCCATCTGTGTTCCATTGGGGAGATTTACTTTGCTTCCTGTTCCATAGCCAAAACAGGAAGGTGAGGGGAAATCCCTTGTGGCCCCCCCAGGTTACCAGAATTAGTGTCCCTATTTCCTCTTTAAAGATTTCCCCTTTATAACTGTTCTGGGCACAACCCAAAATGCAATATATATATATTTATATATATATATATTTTATTTCTGTTCCGTTTACCATCATCATTGATGGAGAGGGTGAATCTCTCTAATAAGGGCACATGCAGCAATAAAAAAAAAACGGACTTTATAATCACCTATTCAAAAAGAAAAAAGTTTTTTGCTTTTTAGTTAAACTGCAAAGGCCTGGTTCACACTAATGCGATTTCAGATGTGACTTGAGCTGCTCAGAGTCGCATGACAAGGTAAAGCGCATTGTTTTCAATGGTGTCTGTTCACATCAGTGCGACTCGGCACAGAGCGATTTTGGAAGTGGTTTCTTTACTACTCTGGTGCGATTCCAATGTGACTTTTGGCACCAAAGATTATGCAAACCTTATCAGTTGTATCCAAGTAGCACTACATAATTGCACTGATCAAAATCGTATCGCAGTTGTGTGAACATAGCCCAAATACAGTATATCTTTGAAAACGTTTTTAAATTTATTTTGAAACGTACGGAAATATCTTTTGATACCTGCTGAAAATCTTGTGATAATTTCCTGTACTCTCGGAATGTGCTCTATTGTTATCAGTTACATTGTTTGCAGCTTTATCTCTATACTACAGAATACCTCTCCCTCTCCTTTTGTCCAAACCATAGGGGGTGGAGTTTTGTAACCATGTTAGAGTAACAATGCTGTTCCTCCATAGCTACGAGTGAGCATCATCACCCTAGGAAAGGAATTGTGTTACTAGCAGGATAACCAGGTGGAGGAAAAAAAACCCTGAAAAAGAAACTACTGCAGCCACTTAATCTGCAGTATATAAAATGTTTGTTCTTGGATTCAGAAATCCCCTAAAATCATTGTAGGTCCCGCTTTTTGCTTGAATATTGTCCCCCTGGTGCTCAGTGGAGTTCTGGGCTGTGTAGGGGGTGGGAGCGGCCGGCTCAGGCTCTCAGCAGCTTGCTGGGAATCTGAGGCAGGTGGCCGTTCCAGGCATGTGGGTGGATCCGTTTTCTGAAAACTGGTCACAGAAGTGCAAAACCTGCACACCTTGATTCACAGAAGTACAGCCAAATGTGCTTTGCCTGTCATTCTCTAATGCATTCTTTGCATTAAGGTCATAAACCTTCCATGTTTAGCTCCCCAGGTCCCCCCCCCCCCTCCAGCCATATTCTTAAAGGATAAGTTCTCCTCTTTTTTTTTTTTCTAAATTTCAGCTTCCCAATGTACCAATATATCATTAACCACTTCAATACCAGGCACTTAGACACCTTCCCGCCCAAGCCAATTTTCAGCTTTCAGCGCTGTCGCAATTTGAATGACAATTGCGTGGTCACGCTACACTGTACCCAAACAATTTTTTTATCATTTTGTTCCACAAATAGAGCTTTCTTTTGGTGGTATTTGATCACCTCTGCGATTTTAATTTTTTGCGCAACAAACAAAAAAAGACCGTAAATTTTGCAAAAAAACAAGTTTTTCTTTGTCACTGTTAATTTTTTTTGTAAATAAGTGCGTTTTCTTCTTCAATGACGGGCACTGATAATGGGCACTGATAATGGGCACTGATAATGGGCACTGATAGGCGGCACTGATGGGCACTGATAGGCGGCACTGATGGGCACTGATAGGCGGCACTGATGGGCACTGATAGGCGGCACTGATGGGCACTGATAGGCGGCACTGATGGGCACTGATAGGCGGCACTGATGGGCACTGATAGGCGGCACTGATGGGCACTGATAGGCGGCACTGATGGGCACTGATAGGCGGCACTGATGGGCACTGATAGGCGGCACTGATGGGCACTGATAGGCGGCACTGATGGGCACTGATAGGCGGCACTGATGGACACTGATAGGCGGCACTGATGGGCACTGATAGGCGGCACTGATGGACACTGATGATAGGCTGCACTGATGGACACTGATAGGCGGCACTGATGGGCACTGATAGGCGGCACTGATGGACACTGATAGGCGGCACTGATGGACACTGATAGGCGGCACTGATGGGACACTGATAGGCGGCACTGATGGACACTGATAGGGGGGCACTGATGGGCACTGATGGGCACTGATAGGCGGCACTGATAGGCGGCACTGATGGACACTGATAGGCGGCACTGATAGGCGGCACTGATAGGCGGCACTGATGGACACTGATAGGCGGCACTGATAGGGGCACTGATAGGCGGCACTGATGGACACTGATGGGCGGCACTGATAGGCGGCACTGATAGGCGGCACTGATGGACACTGATAGGCGGCACTGATGGACACTGATAGGCTGCACTGATGGATGGGCACTGATAGGCTGCACTGATGGACACTGATAGGCGGCACTGATGGACACTGATAGGCGGCACTGATAGGGCACTGATAGGCGGCACTGATGGGACACTGATAGGCGGCACTGATGGACACTGATAGGCGGCACTGATGGACACTGATAGGCGGCACTGATGGACACTGATAGGCGGCACTGATGGACACTGATGGGCACTGATGGGCGGCACTGATAGGCGGCACTGATGGACACTGATAGGCGGCACTGATGGCACTGATAGGCGGCACTGATGGACACTGATAGGCGGCACTGATGGACACTGATAGGCGGCACTGATGGGCACTGATAGGCGGCACTGATGGGCACTGATAGGCGGCACTGATGGGCACTGATAGGGGCACTGATGGGCACTGATGGGCGGCACTGATGGGCGGCACTGATGGGCGGCACTGATGGGCGGCACTGATGGGCGGCACTGATGGGCGGCACTGATGGGCGGCACTGATGGGCGGCACTGATGGGCGGCACTGATGGGCGGCACTGATGGGCACTGATAGGGGCACTGATGGGCGGCACTGATAGGGGGCACTGATGGGCGGCACTGATGGGCACTGATGGGCGGCACTGATGGGCACTGATAGGCGGCACTGATGGGCACTGATAGGCGGCACTGATGGGCACTGATAGGCGGCACTGATGGGCACTGATAGGCGGCACTGATGGGCACTGATAGGCGGCACTGATGGGCACTGATAGGCGGCACTGATGGGCACTGATAGGCGGCACTGATGGGCACTGATAGGCGGCACTGATTGGCACTGATAGGCGGCACTGATTGGCACTGATAGGCGGCACTGATTGGCACTGATAGGCGGCACTGATTGGCACTGATAGGCGGCACTGATTGGCACTGATAGGCGGCACTGATTGGCACTGATAGGCGGCACTGATTGGCACTGATAGGCGGCACTGATTGGCACTGATAGGCGGCACTGGTATGCGGCACTGATAGGCGGCACTGGTATGCGGCACTGATAGGCGGCACTGGTATGCGGCACTGATAGGCGGCACTGATATGCGGCACTGATGGGCACTCAGGTGGCACTGATGGGCACTCAGGTGGCACTGATGGGCACTCAGGTGGCACTGATGGGCACTGATTGGCACTGATAGGCGGCACTGATTGGCACTGATAGGCGGCACTGATTGGCACTGATGGGCACTCAGGTGGCACTGATGGGCACTCAGGTGGCACTGATGGGCACTCAGGTGGCACTGATGGGCACTCAGGTGGCACTGATGGGCACTCAGGTGGCACTGATGGGCACTCAGGTGGCACTGATGGGCACACAGGTGGCACTGATGGGCACACATATAGGTGGCACTGATGGGCACACATATAGGTGGCACTGATGGGCACTCAGGTGGCACTGATGCACACATATAGGTGGCACTGATGCACACATATAGGTGGCACTGATGCACACATATAGGTGGCACTGATGCACACATATAGGTGGCACTGATGCGTGGCATGGATGGGCACTGATAGGTGGGCATGGGTGGGCATGGGTGGGCACTGATAGGCGGCACTGATGGGCACTGATGGGCACTCAGGGGGCACTGATGGGCACTCAGGGGGCACTGATGGGCACTCAGGGGGCACTGATGGGCACTCAGGTGGCACTGATGGGCACTCAGGTGGCACTGATGGGCACTCAGGTGGCACTGATGGGCACTCAGGTGGCACTGATGGGCACTCAGGTGGCACTGATGGGCACTCAGGTGGCACTGATGGGCACTCAGGTGGCACTGATGGGCACTCAGGTGGCACTGATGGGCACACATATAGGTGGCACTGATGGGCACACATATAGGTGGCACTGATGGGCACACATATAGGTGGCACTGATGGGCACACATATAGGTGGCACTGATGGGCACACATATAGGTGGCACTGATGGGCACACATATAGGTGGCACTGATGGGCACACATATAGGTGGCACTGATAGGCACTGATGGGCGCTGATGGGTGGCATTGCTGGGCATCCCTTTTTTACACATTTTTTTTAAAATAAATATGATGTGCCAATCAGTGCCCATCTGTGGGCACTGATTGGCATATTTTTTGCATTTTTTTTTTACATGTGTTTGGCCATGGGGGGTGTACCTGGCTATCCACATGCTGGGGGCTTCCCTGGTGGTCCTGGGGGCTTCCCTAGTGGTCTAGTGTGGGCATCTGAGGGGGGGGGGGGGGGCTGCGCTGATAAACAATCAGCGCATACCCCCTGTCAGGAGAGCCGCCGATCGGCTCTCCTCTACTCGCGTCTATCAGACGCGAGTGAGGAAAAGCCGATCAACGGCTCTTCCTGTGTACATCGTGATCAGCCGTGAGTGGACACGGCTGATCACGTGATAAAGAGCCTTTACCGAGATCAGTGTAGCGGTGTGTCAGACTGACACACCGCTCCACCGATCGCCGCGATGCGCGCCCCCAGGTGCGCGCGGCGGCTGTTATCCTGAAGGACGTCATATGACGCCCAGTCAGGATAGAATAGAAAAAGCTTTCTATAATATTCTACACCAGCCCTTACTTTAGCATCCAGATTGTTGTATGATAAACTTCTCTATTACTTCCTGCACTGATCTTAGGGCGTGAAAACTGGTACGACACAGGCTACTTTCACTTGCGTTGGGGGCGTCGGCAGTAAAGCCCCGCTATTCTTAGCGTTGCTTTACCGTAGTTTTTGGAGAGGTTTTCAGCCGCTAGCGGGCGAAAAAGGGTTAAAACCGCCTGCAAAGTGCCGCTGCAGTGGCGCTATGCTGGCGGTGCTGCCCATTGATTTCAATAGGCAGGGGCACTTTAGAAAGATGTGGCTTGCAGGACTTTTTTTTTTACCGTCCTGCTAGCGCACCGCTCCAGTGTAAAAGCACTCGAACTTTCATACTGGAGTGAGAAGAGAGGCTCTTTACAGGCACTTTGCAGGTGCTATTTTTAGTGTTCTGGCGCCTGTAAAGCGCCTCAGTTTGAAAGAAGCCACAGGAAGGAGTTGACCAGCTGACTTCATTAGCGCACACCCTGCAGCAGCCCTCTTCTTCCAGGAGATTGCTCCCACCCACCTCTGTGCACACATACAATCAATGTTAAGGTGCAACATTCTCACCGAATACACAGCCTTAGATCTACCATGAACTATGTAGTGCATGGTCCTTTTTTCAGCAGCAATGAGGATTTACTGTATCGTGTATGTAAAATGAATGATGAAGTGGTTGAGCAGTTGGTGGTCCCTAAGCCATACAGATGGCTGGTGTTAGAACTTGCCCATGGGCACTTGCTAGGAGGCCATTTAGGGGTTGAAAAAAACTACTGAAAGGGTGTTGCGCAGGTTTTACTGGCCCGGGATACAGAAGGATGTTAAGAATTACTGTCAATCCTGTCCTGTGTGTCAGATGTCAGCCCCACTATCCCACTTCCGAAGTCCTTTAGTGCCCTTGCCTATCATTGAAGTGCCCTTTGAGAGGATTGCCATGGACCTTGTGGGCCCACTTCCCAAGTCTGCCCGGGGTCATCAGCATATCCTCGTAATCATGGATTATGCTACCCGTTACCCTGAAGCAGTTCCCCTACATGCCGCGTCTGCTAAAAACATTGCCAAAGAACTGTTTATGGTGTTCAGTTGGGTTGGCATCCCGAAAGAAATCCTTACAGACCAGGGCACCCCGTTTATGTCGCAAATAACTAGGGAGCTCTGCAAGTTATTTAAGGTGACGCAGCTGCGAACCTCAGTGTATCATCCTCAAACGGATGGCTTAGTGGAACGCTTCAATAAGACGTTAAAGAGCATGTTAAAAAAGGTTGTGGACAAGGATGGGAAAAACTGGGACTTCCTGATACCATACTTGATGTTTGCCATCAGGGAGGTTCCCCAGTCCTCTACGGGGTACTCCCCATTTGAGTTGCTTTATAAGAGACGCCCTCGGGGACTCTTAGACATAGCCAAAGAAACTTGGGAGGGAGAACAGACACCCCATAAAAGTGTCATTGAGCATATTGCCCAAATGCAGGAGAGGATTGCAGCAATCATGCCAGTGGTAAAAGAACACTTACTGCAGGCCCAGGCAGCCCAACAGAGAATATATAACAGGGGGGCACAACTCCGTGTTTTCTCACCTGGTGACAGGGTCCTGGTGTTAGTTCCCACTGTTGAGAGCAAGTTCCTGGCTAAGTGGCAGGGTCCCTTTGAAGTAATTGAGAGAGTTGGGGAGGTCAACTACAAGGTTTATCAACCAGGAAAAAGGAAGCCCGAACAGGTTTACCATATAAACCTGTTAAAACCCTGGAAGGATAGAATGGCGTTAACTGCGAGGCCTCTCCCAGTACCGCCTACGGGTACTGAGTCCCCTCTTATCCCTGAGGTCACGATTCCAGACACCCTCTCATATTCCCAAAAACAGGACACTAGAGAATTCCTGATAAGGAATAGAGAGAAGTTTTCAGAGTTACCTGGCACGACTTCAGCAGTTCCCCCCGCGACATTTCAGAGGGCCATGGACAGGACCCTAAAACCCCACCGACGATATGCAGCAGCCTATCTAGATGACATAGTGGTACATAGTACTGATTGGGAGTCTCACTTGCCTCGTGTCCAGGCTGTTCTTGATTCCCTCTTCAAAGAGGGTTTTACGGCAAATCCAAAAAAATGTGCCATTGCAAGGCGGACAGTTACAAGCCATGAGGCATTGCAAGGCGGACAGTTACAAGCATGAGGCATGATGGGACTTGTAGTTTCGCAATAGCTGGAGGGCCGCCAGTTTGAGACCCCTGGTCTAGAGGAAGCCAAGTATTTGGGCTACACTGTTGGCCGGGGTGTCATAAAAGTAAAATAGCAGCCATCCAGGAATGGCCACGCCCTGCAAACAAAAAGCAGGTCAGGGCCTTTCTTGGTATTGCGGGGTATTATAGAAGATTTATCCCAAATTTTGCAACTATAGCTGCCCCTCTGACAGACCTTACGAAAGGGAAAGACTCTGTAATGGTGAAATGGTCCCCAGTAGCAGAGGAGTCTTTCCAGGTCCTGAAGAAGGCTCTGTGTGCACAACCAGTACTGTACTCTCCCGATTTCTCCAGAGAGTTTTTGGTTCAGACGGATGCGTCTGATGTTGGTATTGGGGCTGTACTGTCACAGGAATACAATGGGGAAGAACACCCTGTCGTGTACCTAAGTAGAAAGCTCAATGACCATGAGAAAAAGTATGCGGTCATTGAAAAAGAATGTTTAGCCATAAAATGGGCCGTGGACGCACTCAGATACTATTTTTGTTAGGGCGCCAGTTTGACTTAATAACTGACCATGCTGCCCTGAAATGGATGGCCCAAAAGAAGGAGACTAATAGACGGGTGAACCAGTGGTTTTTGGCTCTACAGGATTTCTCCTTCACAGTAAAACACAGGCCAGGTCTGGAGATGGGGAATGTAGATGCCATGTCCCGTGTTCACTCCTGTTGGGCCACAGGTGTTCCAAACCTGGGGTTGAAACAAGGGGGGAGGATATGTAGCAGAGCGTCCCAGAGAGAGCCAGGAGAAGTCCTGTTCGGGGTTTATACATCTCCCAGGCTCCTCTCATACACGTTCAGAGGTCTCTGAGACATGATCCAGTTCGGATCTTAGTCCTCCTCTCCAGGCTAATTTAAGCTCACCTGAGCAAACAGCCTTTGCTCTCTGCCTGGGACACACAAACAGGGATGGTTTGTGAGGAGCCAAAAGGTTGGTAAAACCCTTTAAAACTCTTTACAGAAAACTGACAAGCGGTAGGCTTGCTCAGCCTGATAGTTAGAGACGGTGTATGTTATAGTTAGAGCCGAGACACGGCTAGGACTATATATATATATATATATATATATATATATATATATATATATATATATATATATATATATATATATATATATATATATATATACACACATACACACATACACACACACACACACACACACATATATACACACACACACACACACACACACATATATATATATATATGTGCAATAAGTAAAATAAACAGTTATAACTCAACTTAGAGATGGACTCAAGATGTAATGTCCTTCTCAAAACCTCTGTTTCTTCCAAAGTCCCCAGAACATGTCCTTGTTCTTTGTGTTCAAAACCAACTCTGTTCTTTGTCTCTCCCATACCTGTTCAAAAGTGCTAGGCTCCTCCCCCATACTGCCTATAACCTGACTGCTTCATTTACATATCAATGGGGAGAGCCTTTGCTTTTAACAACACATGGACTTAAAATCTAACTCCATATTAGTGCTATAAAATCACTACATATAGCCATGGCAACACACAACCCAACATTTTATATTCCTGATATGTGCCTGCTGTACCATGTACTTGTATGAAAACGTATTCTGTTCTTTGTATTGTTTCCTTTTTATGTGAAGTCCCTGGTGTTCCTGCCAGTCCCTCTACTTTCTTATTAAAAACTGACCACACTAATCAGGAGAGCACCCAATGGTCAGTTCTCTCGCTATGGTGGGAATTCGTGCTCTCCTCCAATGATCAATCCCCCCCCCCCCCCCCCCCCCCCCCCACAACCTTTCACTGGGAAGGTTAGTGTACTGCAGTTTCTCCTCCCCCAGCTCTTGTGCAGCTGAGAACAGAGACTATGTGATCACTTCTAAAAAAGGGGGGGGGGGGGAGGTATTTTATAAGGCTTTATATATGTATACACAAATGTTTTGCCTTTCATTTCTATTTTCACCTGAATTGGTTGTTTTACTAGGTGAGGGTTTACAATCAATGCAAAGACCCACTCAATGATCTTCAATAAAAGATTTTATGCCAAGTCCAAAAATCCTATTTTACAGTTCTTTGTAAATTTTATATTACTGATTTGATTGTTCACCAATGTCTTTCTTTTGATAGGATTCTCTTATTGGTAATTTACTGAGGTTGATCCAGACAATGAGGTGTTCAACAAAGCCATCTACAAGTAAAGGTGTGTATAGTTTTCCACTGTGTATGACTTTTATAATGCAAAGATTTAGAATGTGGACTTTTCACAACGCCCTCTTACTCTCTCCACCCCACACGTCACTTTCTTCTGTAGCAAAACCTACTGATGTATCTCTTATCAAAAGATGGCCATAAATTCTGGTTTCTAAATTTAACTTTGGGATGGAAATCATGTTTTAAGGGGCTGTATGAGGTGGTGAAAATTCCATAGAAAAAATATTCTTGGCAGAATCCATATGGAAATCCCTACACATCGTAAAAAAATTTTTTACAGTAAGACTCCTTTCCCCATCTTTCCGTCAAAGATATGCCCTAATAACTTTTCCTTGTGTATGCAATTGCTATGGCTTGTGATCCAGGCTTTCATTACACTCTTACATGTAAGGCTTCATCATGGCACAAGTATGAGATTTGTCCTGAAGTGTTGTGACCAGCACAAATGAAATGCCACCTTTTCAGTGGGTATTGTGGATTATTATTTTTTCCTTTTTTGTTTAACATTTATTAGTCACTACTTTAAAAAAAATAAAAAATTAAGGTGCAGGTTACCCCACAAATTAGATGAAATATGCGTTTGTACATACATTTTATTTATTTTTCTAATCTAGCCTTGGTAAACCTGGTGATGCTGCCAGTTCTCCTGGGACTGACTAAGACAAACGCAGAAGCAGATCTGTGTTAACCTTGGCCAAGTATCATCCATGGGAAGACATCTGGGAGTTACAGGATGCTGTGCCTACACACAGCATACCTATATCTCCTGTTGGTAGTTGTGTGGCCATGCCCCACTCCCAGCTCTTCCTGGAGCAGTAAGAGGACGGGCTTATTTACACACACACAGTGAGTATGTTTCTCCATCTGTGGCTTACATCACACAGTGGGTGGATTGTTAGTGTGCCGAATTATGTCATAGCAGACTGGCGGGTGGGATTATTGACACATGGGGCAGGCAGGCAGGCTTATTTTTTGCACATCGGTAACTTCCCTGTGTGTGCTATGTTCCAGAATTAGCTTCAACTTTGACAGTGGAGCTCCAGAAAAGCCAACGCTGGTTTTGGAACTCGGCACACAGATGGGAAGTTACTTCCCTGCAGTTTGTGTTGTTAGGCCTCCTGCCTGCCAGACTTCTGTGTGACATACATTAGTTCCACTCACTGCAGGACAGCTGTGTGTGACGTAAGCCGTGTGGTCATAGTTAAACTAAAAGAGCCATGTATTTCTATTTGCTAAATTATGATGGCCTTTTTAATGCAGTGTGTTCCAAATACTTTAACATGAATTTTATTTATATTGTAATATACTTTTGATTATTAGACAAGTTTTAAATAGCTCGGTTTGTGCAGTGCTTTGAGAATAAAGAGACACAGTACATTTTAGAATAAACGTCTCATGAAAACTTAGTCTAAAAGGAATGGGGAAGTAATAACTATGAGAGGATGAGTGATGGAGTAAGAAAGTTCAATTTTTAGGAAGAGGCAGGGATAGGCTTTCCTGAAGAGATGAGTTTTCAGGGATCAGGTAAAGGTGGACAGAGTAGGATATAGCTGGAGAGATTGGTGTAGGACGTTCATTGAGATGGGGGAGTCTGTAGAGGTGAACATGAAAGGATATGATATGACGGGTAAGGAGGAGGTCTTGGGAAAAGCAAAGAGGGTGGTTTGATTGATTTATTTTTGAGGCAAGGTTGGTGATGTAGCTCAAGGCAAAGTTTTGGATGGTTTTGCATTATGTTAATTTTATATATTGAAATCTCTCAAAATCTGGAAATTAGGCTTATAATATCTTCTATTGTAGTTGAAATGTTTTTGTTTTTACACACAGACACTGTCAAGGTAAAAAACGAGAAAGAGAAGATAAAGGAATTATTTCCAGCACTTTGCAGACCAGACAATCCAAATAATCGTGTAAGTAATGACATAAAACTATTTCTAATAAATATACTGTATGTGAAACTGGAAAACGGCAAACACAGTTAAAATGTAGTACTAAGAATAAATATATTAATTCTTGGTACTACATATTATTTTTTTTAATTTCAATAGATTTTTCTTTGAAAAGTTTCTTAAAGAACAGAGTTGCATTCTTCCACCTCTGCTGGAGGCAATCTATTTCACATACTTTGGGAATGTAGTAAACTATCTAGCTTCTGGGTGAATGTCTCCCAGATTATTTATGCTGTTACGAATGTGCCTCTATTACTCACTCTGGAACTAGCCATCCTAAACATTGGTGATGATCTTCCTCACCACTTAAAAAATATTGCCCCCCATATCTTGTTAGCGGCCAGACTAGTAATAATTTGCCACTGGAAATCAAATTAACCTCCGCCTCCAGGAGAAGTGGTCACCCTAATGCACCGATGTGATCATCATGGGAGTTTTCACAACGACTGGAACTTCAGGGAGAGGAGAACAGTGCCACAGCTTGCTGGAGGGACAGGGTGGATTTGATTTAAATCAAGTTGATTTAAATCCCTATTAAAGAGGCTTGATTTAAATACACTTGATTGAAATCATAATTTTTAAAGAGCAACTGTCATCTCTGTCCCACAGCGGCTCCTCCTCTGACCCGCTGTTGATTCACCGACCATCCCATTCACTTTAATGGGACGGCTGGTGAGGGACGTGTCGGCAGCAAGTGAGTCCAGCATTTGCTTCCATAGACACGAATACCAGACTTGGCATTAAGGTGAAAAATCACGAGGGTTTACAACCCCTTTTTAAAGCCTGGTACAGATGCATTTCTCTTCAAACAATCATACAGTTTGTAGTGTACATAGATTTGCAAAACCATGATACACAAACACATTCCTTCGATTTTCTAATCCTTAGTTGGGTCAAATCGACGTTCGTTTTTGACCACCGTAATAAGGAGCGGAATAGAAAACTTTTCTCAATTGAGCAAATTTTCTGATTGTGTGTTTTTTTGTTCAGGAATTAAATTCATTTTAATATTGAATGTTAAAAGCAAGTGAAATTTTTGAACAACATTCGTCCATTCAGTGAAATGTACAATTTTTTTTTTTTTTTTTCCCCGTACAACTATCCGCATCCAAAAATCGATGTGTTTGGGCCAGCATAAGACCTGTATTAGAAGCAGCATCCTCCCCTCCTTTTTTATTTATTTTTTTTGAATCACCTGTCATGATGGGATTAAAAAAACAAGCCCTTTAAAGTACAAAACCTGCAACTACAGTAATCTCTAATCACAGCAGCAACGATTCTCCAATTCTGGGGTCCCCCATCAGTGCTTCTGGCTCCACCTCTCTTCAGAGTACCCCCTATAGCAAGCCACAAAGTATAGTATAGAGTGCTCCTATAGCACGGTAAAAAAAAATAACTTTTAGAATCCCTCACAAGCACAGCCCAGGACTACATGTCCCATGAGACATTGCTCCTTAAATATTCACATGATCTCACGCACTTAGTAGTATGGGTGGTGTACTAAGCTGTATGTGTGCTGCACTGTGTATACTGACACATATGGATGGTTTACTGAGCTGTATGTGTGCTGTACTGGGTATACTGACATGGATGGTGTACTGAGCTGTATATGTGCTGTACTGTGTATACTGTCATGTATGGACGGTGTACTGAGATGTATGTGTGCTGCACTGTATTTTCTGATATGTAAACAAATAATGCATTCTGTATACAGACCAACTAATCCATTATGAAAATAGTTGACCACTATTTTGATAATCGATTATGTAGATTAGTTGTTTCAGCCCTAGCATTCTTTCATTTGCGAGCATGCGTGGTTTTGCAATTTTAATTTTTTTGTACAAATACCATACTAATTGCACAAAAATCATTTGTTCTGGTATGGTACTAGAGAACTTTTTGTCCGTTCCGGTATTTTGACATGATCGTGTCTCGAAAGCTGTGTACTAACAATCAGATTATCAGACGATTGCTCTTAGTCCCATTTTCTCATTGTGTGTTTTAAGCATTAGTGTAACATTTACAAATCTTTTGGAAGATGGGGAACCATTTGATATGTGTTTCATCTGTGTATTTAACTAATTATTTACTGGAGTTGTCCTTTTATTGTCTTTTTTTAGACCATGCTTGATCCAGAGGATCTGAAGGTGGCAGCAGATACCTTGAAAGAACTTGAAGCTCTAATGCCTAGTGCAAACCGTCAAGACAAGGAAAAAAGTAGTAAACACAAGTATGTATCACTACTTTAAATATAAATTGCATTTACAATATATGAGAAGGCATCTGAGTAATTTTTTTTTTTTTTTTTTTTTTTTTTTTTTTTTTTTTGATCTAAAATACTTCTACTATAGTTGCATAGTAAGGTTGAATAAAGTCACCAGTCCATCCAGTTCAACCTGAGTAAGGCTGGATTCACACCTTTTGCATTTTTAGTGCTTTTTGCATTTTACAGATTTGCACTACAGAACGTGTTCCATAGGAAACCATGTTAAATGGACTGTAGTGCAAATCTGCAAAATGCAAAAAGCACTAAAAATGCATAGGTGTGAGTGTCTACAATTGTCCCTATCCTTGTACATAGTGTCTCCTTAAGATGCTAATCTATTATTTATTTAAGGTACCCATATAGCGCTGTCAATTTACGCAGCGCTCAAGACATACATCGCACACTCACATCGGTCCCTACCCTCAAGGAGCCCACAATCTACGGTCCCCAACTCACATTATACTAGGGCCAATTTTGGCAGAGCCAATTAACCTACCAGCATTTGGAGTGCACAAGCAGAACATGCAAACTCCAGGCAGTTAGTGTCGTGGTTAGGATTTAAACCAGTGACCCTTTTTATTGCTAGGTGAGAGTGCTACCCACTACACCACTGTGCCGCCCCATAAATAAATTGACTTTGTACTTCTCGATATGCAGGCTGTGACTTTCGTTTTTACCTTTTTTGTTTTAATGTAATGGTTGCCAGAAATTTTAGTGTTGTATCATTATTAGAAATAAGAAGAAAAGGAGTCGCAGCCGAGACAGAGGTCGGAAGAGTCGCAGTCGCAGCCGAGACAGAGGTCGGAGGAGTCGTAGCAGAGACAGAAGACGGAAAAGCCGCAGTCACAGTAGAGACAGAGGAAGAAAGAACCGCAGTTGCAGCCGAGACAGAGGTCAGAAAAGAAAGGATAGATCCCTCTCCAGATCCAGAGACAGAAAAAGAGTGAAAAGTCCACACAGGTCAAGGAGTCGAAGCCCCACCAAAAGCAGGGAGCAACACTCTGAAAAGTTTAATGATCGTTGGAGGGAGAAACCTGTAGACAGACCGCCCCCTGAGGAGCCAGCCATTGGGGATATCTACAATGGCAAAGTCACCAGCATTATGCAGTTTGGTTGTTTTGTTCAACTGGAAGGCCTAAGGTAACTGATTATCTGATTTGTGATTTTTTGGCAGCTGTTCTAAAGTACTTTTACCTCATGGTTATAATTTTACTGTTTTGTCCACAGAAAACGTTGGGAAGGGTTGGTACACATATCCGAGCTGAGGAGGGAAGGTCGTGTGGCTAATGTTGCTGATGTAGTAAGCAAAGGTCAGAGAGTGAAAGTCAAGGTACTTTCCTTCACTGGATGCAAAACTAGCCTCAGTATGAAGGTATGGCTAAAAATAAACCACATTGTGTTTTATTGTATTTATAACCCAAACATTGTAGTATACTTGAACTGTTATATGGATATTGGCCTTGATGAATACTCATTTCCTAATTTATATTACGTAATGGATTATTCCTATAGTATCAACAGTGTGTGTGTGTGTGTGTGTGTGTATGTACTGGAGGGAAGAAAAGTATTTGCTCCCCTGCTGATTTTGTACATTTCCCCTCTGACAAAGAAATGACCAGTCTATATAAATTTAATGGTAGGTTTATTTTAACAGTGAGACTAACAAAAATATCCAGAAAAACACATTTCTGAAAAGTTATAAATTGGTTTGCATTACTTCCTGGTCAGACTATAGATCATGACACAGGAAGGAGTTCACCAGCTGACCTCAGACCAAAATCACGGGGTATGTAAACTTTTGATCAGGGTCATTTGGGTAGTTTCTGTAGTCATTATGGTTTAAAAAGAGTAAACTCAGTTGACTGATAATAAATGGCTTCAGCCAAACACTAACCATGAGTGAAAGAAAAGTCCGTGTTATCATTCATATTCTCTGAAAAATGGCCAAGAAATCATAAATTCTATCAGGGTATGTAAACTTATGAGCACAACTGTGTGTGTGTGTGTGTGTGTGTGTGTGTGTGTGTGTATATATATATATATATATATATATATATATACTTTTTCACATAATGCATGTGTTTATGATGCCAATAGATTGTTTTTCCTAATTTGTAAATACTGTAGAATAAATTCCTTTGCATGTGCTTTGTTGTTATATATGCACTAAATGAGCCCAGCTTTTGACTAGCAATGAAAATGATAAAGAAACCTCCTCTTGTGGGTTCCCTGCCAGCGCTCCTGGCTCCTCTTCTTCTCAGAGTGCTCCAATAGCTTGCTCCTGAGCCAGGCTTTCTGTGGCTCCCGCTGCTGCTGATTCACCTGTGAGAAGATTGAAGAGCTACTGCATATGGGTACAGCACTGGATCAAGATCGGGCTTGGGCAGGAGTTTAAAGTAGCTGTAAAATCTCTAGATTTTTTATCTTCATGCACTCAATGCATGAAGGTAAAAAAAAAAAAAACACAATACTTACCTGAGCCCCATCGTGATTCAGCGATGTGCATAAGAGACTCGGCTTTCCGTGGACTCTCCCTCCTAATTTTCTGAGAATCGGCTCCTGCTGCTGCCAGTCACAACCAGTGAGCCAATGAGGAGAGAGGAGTGGTGGGGCCAAGCTGCTGCTGTGTATGAATAGACACGCAGAAGCATGGCTCGGGACCAAGCTTGCTTGGGTGCCCCCATTTATAAGCTGCTTGCTCTGGGGGCACTGGAGGGAGGTGCAAGGAGAGCGGGTGGGGAACCTGAGAAGAGGCGGGTCGGGGCTGCTCAAAAAATAAATTTATCAGTTTAGGCCAATATGTATTCCTCTACACATTTTTGGTTAAAAAAAAATCGCAATAAGTGTATATTGATTTGCGCAAAAGTTATAGTGTCTACTGTGACAGACCTAGCCGGGACAGAGGCTGTTGGAGGGGACTGAATGCGAGCATATTGCCTTGTGATTATCGCAATAAGTGTATATTGTTTTGCGCAAAAGTTATAGTGTCTACAAAATAGGGGATATATTTATATTTATGGCATTTTTATTATTTTTTATTTTACTAGTAATGTTGGCGATCATCAATTTTTAGCAGACTGCGACATTGCTGCGGATCGATCGGACACTTTTTTGGGACCATTGACATTTATACAGCGATCAGAGCTAAAAATAGCCACTGATTTACTGTAAAAATGTCACTGCCAGGGAAGAGGTTAAATGTGTTCCCTGGCAGGTGTTTCTAACTGTATGGGGGATGGGCTGCTTGGGAGTAGAGAGAGATCGCTGTTCTTAATAACTAGGAACAGCCGATCTCTCTCTACTTCCCTGTCAGAACGGGGAACTGTCTGTTTACATTGACAGATCCCCGTTCTGGCTCTCTGGTTCGATCGCGGGTGGCCAGCAGTTATCGCAGCCACACGCATCGGCTCCGGCGACGTGCAGCGGCGCATGCCTGCTGAAGCTATTTAAAGGGGCGCCGTACAGCTACAGCGATTTGCCCAGGAGAGCCAACCTGCCATCGTATTATGATGGTGGCTGGTTGGCAAGTAGGTAATGCAGAGAATGCATTATGGTAAAACGTTTTACCTGTACAATGACTTTAAAATGGTTGTAAACCTTAAACATGAAATATGAACAAAGCATATCCTCTTATAGTGTGTACCTGTCTCGATCCAGAGCATGAAGTGTCATTTCTGTCTGCTATCGGCATAAGTCACTTCCTTTGATAATTTTTCCTGACACCAAGAGGTAAAAAAAGTTGATGGAGGGAGCTCCAGCACACAGCCTGTCATTGACAGCATCAGTTCTGTTCCTGTGTGAAGGGGGGGGTCCCTTCCCTCCCCTTCCTGCCGATCAGCTCTCACTGAGTTCCGCAGAGTAACTTCAGCTCCCTGCCCCCTACTTTCTGGAAGCTCAGACCAGCTGTATAAATTCTGCACTTTTAAATGGATGTAGATGAGAGATGGCTGCGTATAAACGGGTACAATTTCTGTAGGATGACTTGTATCACCTGAGGCCAGTCACTTCACTGGGTGTGTGTGTGTGTGTGTGTGTGTGTGTGTGTGTGTGTGTGTGTATGTATATATATATATATATATATATATATATATATATATATATATATATATATATATATATATGTGTGTGTGTGTGTGTGTGTATATATATGTGTATGTAAAGGTTTACAACCACTTTAAGGGACATACGTTGTATCCCTCTGTTCCCATGATCCACTCTTTTTTTTTTTGGTTTTCCACAAACCTGGAGAATGCTGGGAGTAGGGGGGGTTAAACTGAGCTTTGTTTGCCAGTGTCCAATCTCCTGAAAGCAGCAGTGTAACCCATAGTCTCTGAATTACTTGACCATGCATCCCTTAATGAACTCCAAGAAAATTTACCATAAGTCAAAAACCCTGCTGTTTAATCTGTTTAGCCTCCAGCCTGCATGTGATTACTATGTCATAGCCAATGGGCATTAGGGGCTTAGGCAGCCTGGAATGAGCCACATGAAGTGTGAGATTGTTGGTGGGAAGGGTTAGACAGACTGAGAAATTTGAGGGTGCTTTTTGCGGGCCTTTTTTGTTTATTGCATATGCATCATCCATAATTTTACTTTCACTTGTAACACAGGATGTGGATCAGGATACAGGGGAAGACTTAAATCCCAACAGACGGAGAAACTTTGTAGGTGAGAACAATGAAGAGGCTTTACTGAGGAATCCAGACAGACCCAGTCACATTTCTTTAGTAAATGCTCCTGAAGTAGAAGATGATACCTTGGAAAGAAAACGTCTCACCAAGATTTCTGACCCAGAAAAGTGGGAAATTAAACAGGTATGCGCTTTTCAAAATTTCAATTTTTTTTTTTTTTGCCAGGGGTTCTGTATTCATTTCATCCCCTGGCTTTTAAAACGCTAGAATTTTCTCCTGGGTCACAGGAGTGCAATTCGTTTTGCACTCCTGTGACCCATTTTCAGCGGAGAGCTGTCTGAAGTCCACTCCCTGCTGACGTCACTGCTAGACATGTGCACTGACAAAAAAATTTGTTCATTTTCGTTTTCGTTTCATTAGTTTTTTTGCTTTTTTCGGAAATTCGCAAAATTGAAAATTTTGGGAATTTGGAAATTCGCAAATTCGGAATTCGCAAATTTCGGGAATTTTCACATTTTCTATTTTTCAAATTTCCGAATTTTGTATTTACGGATTTTCAAATTTCGTATTTACGAATTTACGAATTTAGAATTTTCGGAAATTCGGAATTTACGAATTTTGAATTTTCGAAATTCGGGAATTCAAAGATTTGAAAATCCCAAAATTTGAAAATCTGAAAAAAGGAAGAAAATCTGTTTAATAACTATTAAATTAACGAGTACGAATTTATCCGAAGTTACAAATTATCTGAAATAACGAATGCCGCATCTAAACAAATGGAAAGGTTTTATTATTATTATTATTATTGTTTTATTATTATTATTATTATTATTGTTTTATTATTATTAGATCGTTACGTTCCATTTTGGTTAGATGCGGCATTCGTTATTTCAGATAATTCGTAACTTCGAATAAATTCGTACTCGTTAAGTTCACTAACAGACAAATTTGAAAGGGAATTCCAATACCTATAATTTAATAGTTAGTTATTATTTAGAATTAAATAGATTTTCTTTCTTTTTTTCATATTTTCGATTTTTCTAATTTTTGAATTTCCGAATTCCAAAAATTCGAAATCCCGAAAATTCGGAAATTAAAATTTCGGAAATTCGGAAATCCGAAAATGGCAAATTCGTAATTTCGCACATTTTGAAATTCGGAAATTCGGAATTAACGAATTTGTCAAAATTCGTTAAACGAATTAGGAACTAAACAAATTGCACATGTCTAGTCACTGCAATCAGGGCTGCTCTGTGCCAACTGCACAGAGGAGGTAAATATAACATGTTTGTTTACAATTTTTTTATAAATTAGACTTTACAATGACTTTAATGTTCTGTCATACCATGAGGCAGTATAAAGGGAAAATTAGAACACCTTCAACTATGTACAATTTGTATCTTAGATTATCAATAAGCACTTTCCATTTGTAGTCCATTTGTGGAGAGAAAAAGGCTAGGAGAACTGCATTGCAAAAATAACGGAGAGCAGGTTATAGAGAGCCACCTAACTCAAATGTTGTATTTGGCTGGGCAACCTCCAAATTAATCACTTTCCTTTTGCTTTTAAGGTATTGTTAATTAATTAACTAAAATGCCACTGTGGGAGTGTAGAGCCATGTCTTAGTGATTGTCTTTTTTGTCTGTATAAAGAGTTTTGAGCAGGAAAACCTTAGTATACCGGTGTTCAGTATTACCCAGTAGGCAGCTTTATGGGGCCTAGTCCAACTGGGGAATCACTTGGCTCGTAAAGGAATTACACTATTTTTCCAATATCTGTGGATTTTCTGAGCATGCCTAGATTAGACAAGAGAAGGTCCTTGGGAGTTGTTAACACTTTGGATATTTAGGGTTATTTTGTGGCCTATACTTGGACTACAGTGAATTGGGGTCAGCTAGGCCCCATGTTAGCTCTACAATTCTCTACAATTAAGAGTCCAATTTAATAGCTTAAAAAAGCCTCTTCCAAATTATCATCCATGGGGCCTACATCCATTTTCCAGGAGGTTTTCATAAAATATGCTGGCTTTTGCACTTGAGCATCAAGCAGATGCTGGTAAATTTCAGAAAACTGCGACGGTGATCCAGGTAGAGTTGAAGACTGGGCAATCTGGTAAGTCCCCTAGTGCGCCAAGGAATTGCGTTTGGGCTCTCTGCTCCTCCAGTGCTCATTAGGCAAAAGAGGGGGCAGGCGGTGCTTGGCTGCAGCTCTTGGCTGCACGCTGAGGACCAGAGCCAGCGTCAGTCTGGCTGCTAGCTTTCTAGAGCCTGGAGTGACTCCCCCCACATTAGCTGCTATAGTTTATAATCTTCTGTCTGCTGATTCTGGGTCACATGAAGTGCACTCTTATGTCCCACAACACAAGTGTGGCCATAAAACTATTTGTAAGCAAACAGATTTTTAAAATTGCTGCAGTTCCTGAAGTGCTTCTTGAACATATTATGTTGCGTTTAGCTCATCTTTGCCTTCTTTCTTCAAACTATTGCACCTTAAATGTCTTATGCAAAGCATGCTGCATCAACAACTTTTTAACATGTGCAAGTGTTACATTTATTTAGTCTGTAGCTTCTTTTTTTTTTTTTTTAATTAGTGATCACTTAATTTCTTTTTCTTCAGATGATTGCAGCCAATGTCCTTTCCAAAGAGGAGTTTCCTGATTTTGATGAGGAGACTGGTATCTTGCCCAAGGTGGATGATGAAGAAGGTAAGTCATTATTGGTAAAAATTTGATTTAAAGTGGAATTTACACTTGCCTATTTTCAGGTTGCTATGGTCATGGGATCTCCCCTGTGTCAGCCAGCATGGCTGCAGGGGAGAGTAGAGGTAATTTTGACAACTACCAATAATGTTTAGAGCGGGGACATCACCCATAGGCTTACTATTGCTCATCGTTGCTGGCACTCCCACTCTCCCCTGAGGCCGTGCTGGCTGACACAGGGAAGCTGGATCAGGTGACTGGCCCAGAGCAGCCTTTAAATAAGTAAGCATAGAGAACTCTTACACAGTTTAGTCAGAAGAGGGGGTTGGAGCATTTTAAGAACAGTTAAGAGGTGCCTGGAATTCCACTTTAAGTAGCACTGTTCTAGGGCTACTTAAGGGTTGAACCTCTTGCCCACTATGACCAGGTGCTCCAATAAGCACTTACTGCTGGGTTCTTGTGTTGGAATCCTGGTTGCTCTTTTCATGTCTTTATAAGGCTATTTTTTTTTTTTTGGATAGTGACGCTCAACCTTCACAGTTATGGGACTTAAAATATATCTAATACCAAAACTGTTTAATGCTGCGTAAACACGGTCGGAATTTCCAATGGAAACAGTCCTATGGGAGCCTTTCATCGGACTTTCCGACCGTGTGTATGCCCAACAGTCTTTTTCTGTCGGCATTTCCGACGGACTTTGGATTGTGAGCCTGTTCTTCATTTTTCCGACAGAAAACCTTTCTATCGGATTTTTCGATCGCACGTATGCAATTCTGACACGCAAAATTCCGACGCATGCTCGGAAGCATTAAACTTCCCTTTTATAGTGTCGTGGTGTTACTGACCATTGGAATTTGGTGTGACCGTGTGTAGGCAAGACAGTTTGAGCGAAATTCCGTCGGAATTCAGACGCGAAAACCATCAGAGCTTTTTCCGACAAATTCCGACCATGTGTACGCAGCATTAGATTTGAATAGAGTAGTAAAGACTTAAACACCTTGTTTTTTTTAAAAGCTGGCTGCATCACATGAGGTGATGAGAAATCCTCTGTTATCACTAGAACGGGTGTCCTGACTGGAAGATTTAACCTGCCTCATGGTGACAACCATAACTCTTTGGTCACTAGGATAAGTAGAGACTGTGACCATTCCCAGCAGGAACACACAGGTTTTAACTTTCAAACCGTCCAAAAAAAATAAAAATCCATTTATGTTAACCTTTTATTTTCTTAAATGGTACTTCGATTTGTTAACCATAGTATATATTGCCAGCATGCCAACAGATCTTAGAGAAATTGAACGTTTATTTAGATGATCACATCACACAAGCAAGGTGTAAAATTTGGAGTTGGCCAAGTGTTGTGGCTTAATTATGTGACCATCTAAATAAATGTTTAGACAATTTCTCAAAGATTTGTTGTTTTGCTGGCGATGTAAACTTTGGTCTACGATGTTGCCTGTTGCCACAGCACCTGCTTACTTTTGGCTTTTTCCCGGAACCTATGTGATGGGAATATTAAACATGATTCATAGTTTTCATAAAGTACATATCTTTTACTGAATTCTACCCATATTTTAAGTGTTTGCACCTGTTTTGTGTTGATCAGATGAGGATCTGGAAATTGAATTGGTGGAAGAGGAGCCTCCTTTCCTCAGAGGACATACGAAACAGAGCATGGACATGAGCCCTATCAAAATAGTGAAGGTAAAGATGCATTGGAGAATATGGAGAAGTATGTTGCCAAATTCACAGGATTATTCACAATACACGAATAAAACCATTTTGTTATTTTTCTGATCTTTTTTTGCAGAACCCCGATGGTTCTCTTTCTCAAGCAGCTATGATGCAGAGTGCTTTAGCTAAAGAAAGAAGAGAAGTAAAACAAGCACAAAGGGAAGCGGAAATGGATTCTATCCCCATGGGACTGAACAAACACTGGGTGGACCCCTTGCCTGATGGTGGGTTTTCTGTTCTGCATGCCTAATTGTGAAATTATAACTTTAACCACTTGCTGACCACTCACCGCAGTTATGCTGTGGCAAGGTGGCTCGGCTGCGCGAATCGCTGTACATGGAGGGCAGCTCGTGCACTAGCTGTTCTGGGCACACGCACGCTACCATTAGCCAGCAGGAGAGCCTACCTTTGGCCAGCGGAGGAGCCCGCAGTGACAGAACGGGGGTCTGCCTGAATAAACAAGGCAGATCTCTATTCTGACAGGAGAGATTACACATCCTGTATTTCTGCTATGCAGGAAGACTGATCTGTGTGTTGTCCTAGTGATCCCTTCCCCCATACAGTTAGGGAACACAGTTAACCCCTTGATTGCCCCTGATGTTAACCCCTTCCCTGCCAGTGTCATTAGTACAATGTCAGTGCATATTTTTGAATGAATGACTTGTATAGCGCTACAACTGCGAACTGAATCGCCTCAAGGCGCTTGATCCATCCCGTGGTTCCTGCTTGTTGGAAGAGGTGGGTCTTGAGTTTTTTTCTGAAGGCCCGATGGTTTTCTTCCATGCGGATGTCAGTGGGTAGAGCGTTCCATAGCCAAGGTCCTTGGACTGCAAATCTTCGTTCTCCCTTGGATTTATAGCGGGATTTAGGGACGAGGAGGAGGTTTTGGCTAGTTGATCGGAGGCTGCGACTGGGTGTGTAGTGTTTTATTTTCTCACATAGGGTATTGAGGAGTGTTTCCTTGTGTGCATTTGTGGGTGAGGCAGAGGGTCTTGAAAGTGATCCGATCCTTAACGGTTAGCCAATGAAGGGTCTTTTAGACTAGTCTTGCTGCCATGTTTTGGATGACTTGTAGGCGAGCAATCTGGTATTTGGGTAGTCCTATGTAGAGGGAGTTGGCGTAGTCGAGTCGGGAATTGATGATTGTTCCAACTACTACTGCTTTCAAAATTGTTACCACCAAAAGAAATCTCTATTTGTGGGGAAAAAAGGACATCAATTTTGTTTGGGTACAACGCCGCACGACATCGCAATTTGTCAGTTAAAGCGACGCAGTGCCATATCGCAAAAAATGGCCTGGTAATCAATCCGAGGCTGAAGTGGTTAATTATTTTATTTTTTTTAAAAAGGAATAATTTGAGCTTTTATATAATTGGGTTTTCACTTGACGGCAATGACGGTGAAATCTGAAGCGTGATGGTTTCATTACAATTGAAGAGGAGCTGTTTATTTGGAAAATGGCAGCGTGAGCCATACTTTGCTTTAGTTTCCCACCTGCTGCTGTACTTTCCCTTGAAAAGTTTAGATTGTGTTTTTAGTTATGTTTTAATATCTGAGTTTCATACGATTTGTGTTTCATTTCACAGTTGATGGCCGACAGATTGCTGCTAACATGAGGGGTATTGGAATGATGCCGAATGATATTCCAGAATGGAAAAAGCATGCATTTGGTGGCAACAAGGCCTCCTATGGAAAGAAGACTCAGATGTCAATTATCGAACAGAGGGAGAGTCTCCCCATTTATAAGCTGAAAGACCAGTTGGTGCAGGTAAAAAGTCATAACAGGCTATGTTTCTGTTTTCTTTCAGGAGTCTGTTTTGGATAAATGATGATCTTGGGGTACAATGCACTAAACAAGCCCTTTGTCTGTTAAGACTCTTCCCCACCTTTTTTCCCATTTTTTTTTTTTTTTTTTTTAAAGTTCCCTTGTGCTTTAGTATTAGTGCCCTACTAGAAGGTAGTCTAGATCTAATTGTTTCCCTAATATGGTGCTACGTTAAAATGTAAACCCAAACAATTAATTTTCTTATTTTATGCCATTTTGCCCTGTTAAATATACTATTGGAAATGTATGTATGTTATATCTGTTTGAAAAAAAATGGCAGATAAATGGGTATTTCTCTACTGCACTTTTTTTTTTTTTTTTTTTTACATACACTTTACATTTTTAAAAATGACTGACTAAAGACAAAATGAAACACAATTGTTTTTAGAGTATAGTTTTTGGCACCCAAAGAGCAGCAGATTTAGCATAGATTGGAGTCTTTGTTCCAATCAACATCCGGGGATGGCTGTCTCCACAGCATTGGACCAACCTATGAAATGGTCATTTAATTTGTATGCCCTGGTGGTAGCATATACCAATTATTTGGAAGAAACCAGAAGTCTAGCTGTGGATCGGATCCTGTGCAGGGCAGAACTTAATGTTTCAGCCTTGTCTTCCATGTGCACTCTAGGTGTGAACAAAATACTGGACTGATTGCTTTTTTTTTTTTCCAGGTACAGGAGTCCTCTAGCGAAAGCCGTGGATGGCTTTCTGGCTCAGTGTAATCCAAACACCCTGATCAAAGCCTTTCATCCCCAGAAACCTTCTCCCCTGTCTCCCTTCTACCTTGTCATTCCATTCACCTCTGACTCTGTGGGATCTAAATCTGGTTCTCTCTGCACTTCATAAACTGCTGCACGTTTATAATCCTAAACTGTTTAAACGATAAATTCACCTTTTTGAAGAAAAATAGTAAATGCACGATTTTTGCAGGTGAAAAAATGTGCATTTATAATTTTTTTTTTTTTTTTTCCTAAGGTGCCTGCTGATCGCGGGTGCAATGTCAGGCACCTGCAGACTCTCGGGATAGCTCTCTGCCATGCATCCAATTCAGGCAGGCAGTTACCTGAGAGCAGGAAGATCAAGGAACTATGAGAGTGCTCACCAGTGTCCTCTAGTTCATTGAGCACTATAAGCCATCAGCTGCAATGGCTGATGGTACTTAGTCTATATATTTACAGGATACTGTGAATGAATATCACAACCATAGGAGCGGAGCCCCACACAGCCTCACTGTTTTAAGATTGTGACAGAGGATCCCCCACCCACTGTCACAGGGAGAGGAGGATCAGGGTGAGGGGTTGCATGCTGAACATGTTACACCCTAAATACGGGTGTAACGTTTAAACCCTTCCTCTCTCTATGCTTGTCTACAAGGTAATGTTTATTGTTGCCATCACCTCTGCAAGGGTAGTATTTGAGCTGGTGGCCTAATTCTGTGAGGAACCCTTTCTGGTTCTGCATAGGGACAAGGTGGTGTTGAAGCCCAGAAAAGCGGAAAATGGTGTTGAAGCCCAGGACTTCCTTCTTGTCAAAGTTTTTCTGCCTTTCACCTCAGTCGGGACATCGTTCTTCCTTCCATTTGTTTGGCTTTAATTCACCAAAAGGAAATATTATTCCATTACCTGGATCTTTCAGCTACTGCTTCTTTCTGGAAGACTTGTACCTTTTTATGTAATCCCCAACATAATTGCACCATCTATAGTTGGCTTAGGCAGACCATTATCCAGGCTTATGGTCTATAGCAGGGGTCTCCAAACTACGGCCCTTCAGTTGTTCAGGAGCTACAATTCCCATCATGCCTAGTCATGTCTGTGAATGACAGACTTTTACAATGCCTCATGGGATGTGTAGTTCCACAACATCTGGAGGGCGGTATTTCGGAGATCCCTGGTCTATAGGATTGGGTTCCAGCTTTTCCTGTAAAGGCACACTGCTAGATCCTTGAGTGCTTCTTGAACTTTCTAGCTTTAAGCAACTATTTTACCAGATTTGCAAAGCTGTCAACTGGTCTGTCCACCCATCCTCTTATCTACCAGGTGGACGTTGCTGCCTTATCTGATGCCAGCTTTAGACATAAGGTCCTTCATGTGGTTCTTTGAGCTGAAGGCAGTCCCTGGTTCTCTATTGTTTCTGCCTGTTAGCGTTTATTTACTGTGTTAGTTAATAGTTAAACCCCCCTAGCTGGACTGCTTGTGGTCATGCTCTCAGTACTTTACTACAAAACTGAGGCATGCTGGTAGTAGTAAGCTGGGTCATCCTGGGCTGGCCTACAGTTGTTGTTGTTTATTTGATAGTGAAAGATTGTCCTATAATGGACTCCAAGAAAAGAATTCCGAAAATACTTTTTGTACTTAACAATGCAGACTGTGAAGCTTCAAGTGTCCCATGGAGTTCTTTGTTTAACGCTACAATAAACTCTGTGATTTGAAGGAGATATTACTCGCATAAGTTTCATGTCATATGACCAGACTCTTCCCCTAACCCCCCCCCCCCCCCCTGCAATCCTTTGCTTTGTGGTGCAGATCATAATTGAATACCTAAAAATGCATACGGCTGTGCTTAATAAATGTGTTTTTCTTTTTCTCCTGTTTGGCTTCACCCTCCTTATGATTTCAGTTCTTGCTTTAGTGATAGGGTTGTCCCCATAGAGGGAGTGTTCCCCTTTTTATGTGGGGAAAAAAAAAGTTTATTTGTGCAAACCTTTTATATCTGCTCTAATATACAAATTTTCTCTTTCCAGGCTGTTCATGACAACCAAATACTGATAGTAATTGGTGAAACTGGCTCTGGAAAAACCACTCAGATCACTCAGTATCTAGCAGAAGCTGGCTACACGACGAGGGGTAAGATCGGTTGTACCCAGCCCAGAAGAGTGGCTGCCATGTCTGTTGCCAAAAGAGTGTCTGAGGAATATGGCTGCTGTTTGGGGCAGGAGGTATGTTCATATTTTTATCTTTCTTTGATAGCATATTACAGCTCCAATCCTCTGCTTTTTGCCTGCATATTGGATCAGACATTAGGGGCTTCTGCAGACACAGAGCTGCTGCTCTACTGACTAGCTATGTCAATTCCACATTCTCTCTCATACACACACATATACACATATATATACACACACACACACTTCTCCAGTCCTCTGTGCTATATACTTTGTCACACCCATCTTCCAACACCCTCTCCAGCTGGTATAACAGTTGTCACTTTAAAACTTCCCTACACAGCGCAAAAAACTGTGCTCAATTGGTCAGCGATGGCCATGTGACCGTGCTGACCAATGCAAATCAATTCTTTGTTCCATGGTGCTGTCAGGGAAGAAAGGAGCCTCAAAAGGTTTCTCATTGACCAGTGCAGTCACAAATCCAGAGTTGACCCAATGAGCGCCTGTCAATGCTCGCATTATGCTGTGTGTTTATGTACAAAGGTGGTGGTCCATTATACAAGTTGGAGAGGGCATTGAATAATGGGAGTCGCATAAGGTCCATGCAGCTAGGACAGGAGGGATGGGGAGGTTGTAGCGAGATGGTACACCTTTTTCTTTTTATTTAAAAAAAAAATAAAAATTCTTGTGGAAAGGTGAGCTAACCCTTTAAGGGTAAGTTTGTTTATATTTGAATGTATGCACTTATGCCATAGTCAGTCTGGGATTGATGAATGCAATATTGAGTCTTAGCTGGGAGAACACAGGTTATTTCTAGAGGGTCTGGGATCTGATTATTAGTCCAGCTCTAACTAATAATTGGTGAAGTTCCTAATATAGAAAAGATTTATGGGTGGTTCTGTGCAAATGGCTGAATATTCCAGGAACTGCTGCCCCTACAGACCTGAGTGGAGTATAGGATGCGATTGCAAAAAGGTGTAGGTGTGGTGCTGTTCTGTTCCAAAGTGTGTGTGTGTGATCTCAATTTGTTTGCCATTTGTTGTTTTATGTGTAACCAAACTTGAGTGCAGTGTTATTACTGCATGTGCAACCAACAATCTTGAATAAATTAATAACTATAAATAAATGCCAAAATTAACAATAGCTGAATTGATCAATAAATAACTTAAATACAAAGTGACCAGTGTTCATTAATCATGTGTGACTACAGTTTGTATTATGTGGCTAGTACATTTTGGATTGAAACACTGTAGTCACACATGATTAATGAGCACCTTTTTGCAATCGCATCCGAAGTTAGGTATAGATTTTATAATATATATATATATATATATATATATCTATATATATATATATATATCTATATCTCTATCTCTCTCATAAGAGCATACACAGATGTTGCCATGTTATAACAGTCTGATCCAGAGAACGAGCTGAAGCTACAAGAAATTTATTTTTTTTCCCTGTAAAAGTTGTTTGGCACTAATCTCTTGCAGCTTCTTATTAGTTAGGGAGGCGGCCCACTATATATTGAATTGCCCTTAATTGTAAAATAACTAACCTGTAGATTCAATCCATAAAAACAAACCTTAAAAAAAAAATGTGCCTTTTTATTTTCTAGGTGGGTTATACAATTCGATTTGAAGATTGCACAAGCCCAGAGACTGTCATCAAATACATGACAGATGGTATGTTGCTAAGAGAGTGTCTTATTGACCCAGATTTGACTCAGTACGCCATTATCATGCTCGACGAAGCGCACGAAAGGACCATCCACACAGATGTTCTATTTGGGCTTTTAAAAAAGGTACACATGATAATTACATGATATTTAAATTGAAAATGCTTTTTGTTGACCCATTCCATGTGCTTGTTGCTTAACCTCTTCCCGCCCGTCGCTATAGCCAAAAGACGGCTTCAGTGTGGCTCTCCAGTTCTGGGAGGGTGCATAGGGAAGTGTCCATGATCTCTGTGTACATTGGAAGACAGCTGATCTCGGATCAAGGTAGAGGGCTAATCACAGTGGGCGTTTACCATGTGATCAGCTGTCTCCTGTCATAGATATAAACAGACTTTGTGTGAGGAAAGAAGAGCCGATAACCAGCAAAGTGCCCAGTATTGAAGTGGGTAAGGAATACAATTCAATGCTGTGTCCTGTAGTGACATAGGTGTTAGGGCATGGAACCAAAATGCATGGTGGAGGGACACATACTTGGTTATGTAAGCCCAGTTATCTGCACAGTAGCCCTTTGTTTTTGGTTTGGCTGTGAGCATACAAGTTTTCTTGTTTTAACACTTGGCTCTGGCCTCTCACTTTTTGTGACATGCCGAAAGATTTAGTATAGAGTCTGAGGGAGTGATCACTGAGGAATTTTCATACCCTCTGCCTGCAGCATACTCAGATTCATTATCTATTGACATTGTAGCTATAGCAGATAAATTACAAAGTGTGATTGACAGCATCGACATTTTTTAATATATAGCGTTGAAGCTGTGTTGGAGTGAATTGCTTCCAATTACCTGCGCATAGTTCTAGCTTTCTTTTAGACTCAGTTTACACCTAAACCGGCCGCTGATCGCACAGCAATGCTGTCCGTCCCTGTTCTCTGTTTCAGGGATGAATCGGGGCAGAATGTTTGCCTGAATTTGGCCCTGAAACGGAGGCAAAGACGCACAGTGTTTCTGTGCACTGCTGCCCTGGAGATATGTGAACCAACTCCGTAGAGAGCCGGTCATATTCTCCTGCTATGCGAATTGGATGCGGCGAAAGCCAGGAAAAGGTGTGAACCCAGCCTGAAAGCTTTGTTCTATAAATGCCTACCAATGTCCCATGAGTGTGGTGGCAACCTCTCTGTTGAAAGTGCCAGCTTCTTAGTTGAAATCGATATTTGGATAACAAAAGTCTCGGGTTTCTGTTCTAGAAAAGTGTTGAAACTATGTGTGCCTGAAAGTGCTTGCTTCTACATACAAGTTCCCTATTACAAACAATCATTTTAAGGAGGTAGTTTTGGCACTTTTAATGTTTTTTTTTTTTGAAAATATTAATAAACCTTTTTTTGTTTTCTTTTGAAGACGGTGCAAAAACGTCCAGATATGAAACTTATTGTTACGTCGGCAACACTAGATGCCGTGAAGTTCTCCCAGTATTTCTACGAAGCTCCAATTTTCACCATCCCTGGCCGAACATACCCTGTAGAGATTCTTTACACTAAGGAACCTGAGACAGACTACCTGGATGCCAGCCTTATCACAGTTATGCAGATACATCTTACAGAGCCACCAGGTTTGTATGATTGTAGCATGAGGCTGTTTGGTGCTTGGTTTGTTGTTTGAAAACAGTTTAGGAATTGGAGTTAAATACACCAGTTGCAGACTGAGTAAGCAAAGATTAAAACCTGGTTTTCCTGCTATCCCTGTACTAATTTCGCCACTTTTCATTTTGATACCTGTTTTCCCTTAACGCATGACATGCAAAACAGGATAGAAAATTATGGTGATTCTAACCCGCCCCCAAAACAAAATAGATTTTATTATGTGTGAGGGCGGCACAGTGGTGTAGTGGTAGCACTCTCACCTAGCAGTAAGAAGAGTCGCTGGTTCGAATCCCAACCAAAACAAATAATAAAATCTAAATCTAAAAATCTAAAAATCCTAACAAAAAAAAAAAAAAAAAAAAAAAAAAAAAAATAATCTAAAAAAAAACTCTAAAAAAAAAAAAAAAAAAAATCTAAAAAAAAAAAAAAATATCAAAAAAAAAAAAAAATAAAAAAATCTAAAAAATAAAAAAAAAAAAAAAAAAAAATCCTATAAAAAAAAAAAAAAATAAAAAAAAAAAAAAAAAAAATCTAAAAAAAAAATAACTAATCTAAAGAAATCTATCTATCAAAAAAAAAAAATCTAAAATACTAAAAAAAAAAAAACAAAAAAAAATAATTCTAAAAAAAAAAAAAACTAATCTATCTAACCTAAAAAAAAAAAAATCTAATCTAAAAAAAAAAATCAACTAAAAATCTAATCTAAAAAAACTAAAAAATAAAAAAAAAAAAAAAAAAAAAAAAAAAAAAAAAAATCTAAAAAACAAAAAAACAAAAAAAAAAAAAAAAAAAAAAAAAAAGATCCCAACCACGACACTACCACCACCCAATCCAAAGACATGCAGGTAGGTTAATTGGCTTCTGTCCAAAAATAAAAATTGAACTTTTGTGCGACGGACTTGTGTACACAAGATCGGAAAGTTTTTTTGGCAGAAAATTTGAGAACCTGCTAGCTAACATTTGTTGGCGGAAAGTCTGACAACAAATGTTCGATGGAGCATACACGTGGTCGGACTTTCAGCCAACAAGCTCACATCCAACATTTCCCGTCGGAAAATCCGATCGTGTGTACGTGGCATTAGGAGAAATGTTGGTTATTGCTGTTTTGGGACCAAGACAGCAATAACCTGACATAAGTTTAACCAATTCCCACGTGATCCAAAGGAAAAAAAAGTTTGGGCTATAGGAAAATTGCACTTTAACCACTTGCCGACCTCCGCATGTACATATACGTGGGCAGAATGGCACGGCTGAGCAAATGGGCGTACAGGTACGTCCCTTTGAATTTGTCGCCGTGTGGTCACGTGCGCGCCGCCGCTAAATGGCTTCCTTACTAAATACATACTTCCTGATGACCATGGCCTCTAGTGATCGTTTTTACATCCAATACCAATGGCCCAGTGCATGGACCACACCTGCACAGTAGATCCACATAGACTTTTATGTGACTGACTCCCTAGCATCTTCAGCCTGGGGATACAGACTCATAAGTTGCAAAGTATATTTTATATTGTATCATATTTCTCAGCTAGCCTTCTTTTAAATATGTATCTAGTTATTAAAAAAATATATTTTTTTCCCCCTCTGCATAGGTGACATCTTGGTTTTTCTGACTGGTCAGGAAGAAATTGACACCGCTTGTGAAATATTGTATGAAAGAATGAAGTCTCTTGGTCCTGATGTGCCTGAACTGATCATTCTTCCTGTGTATTCTGCTTTGCCCAGTGAAATGCAGACAAGAATCTTCGATCCAGCACCCCCAGGAAGCAGAAAGGTACATTGTATACACATCTTTTTCACTTCTTCCCCGAAGGCAGGCTTTGGAGTCTATTGATGGACTTAGATTTGAGGCTCCATTCACATTTGGCGTTTTGGGATCTCTTTTTTAAATTATATAATCTTTATTTATTTTCTTCATTATTATACAAAATACATTCTTTACTTACATAGTACATACATTTAAAAAAAATCAATTTCTCACACTTTACAAGGAGTACCCTTCAACCTTTAGTCCCTCTTATCCTTCCCAACCTTCCCTCTTGACACCCGACTTGTTCTTTCTCTCTCTCTCCCCCCTCCTCATAGTGGATTTTCCAATTTATCCAACCATGGTCTCCACATAGTTTCAAACTCTCTCAGGTTTCCTCTCCTTATATACACTGTTCTTTCTTTCCATACTGTTTCTGTTGTTAACCTTATCCATTCTCCTACCGTTGGGGGTTTCTCAGCCTGCCACCTCTGCGCTATTAACTTTCTCGCCTGGAACAAACCTCTCATTACAGCGTTGATTACAGAGGGACCACCATTTATCCCCTCATCCAATCCCAATATACACAATCTGGGGTTCATTTCCAGTCTAACATCTAGTACGGTGTTCAGGATGTTAAGGATTTCAGTCCAGTAATGGTGCAATTTTGGGCACTTCCATACCATATGTGCTAAATCCCCAGTATCCTGACACCTAGGGCACCTGGCATCCGTTCTCCATCCAAACTCATATAGTCTCTTAGGTGTATAATATGTCCTATGTAACAGCATCAAATATGAGACCTTCTGAGCAGGCGAGACCGATACTACGTGTCCTTTCTCCAGTATCCTCATCCACTGTTCATCTGAGAACGTTCCAAATTCTTTCTCCCATTTCCCCCTACACTTAAGCTGTTCTGGATTTTCTATACTACCTTCGCATATGTGCGAATAAATTTCTGCTATAAATCCTCTACTCTTGTTTTGGGAACCTATTCTTTGGTACACTGGGGAGTTGTTCCAAATTGGGCCTTGTTTCTCGAATTGACTATTTAAAGCATGTCTAATTTGTAGATATTTATAGAAGGAATGTTTGGGTATATCATATTCCACTCGCAGTGCTGTAAATGTCTTCAATACCTTTCCCTCGTACATCTGAGCCAACTTATCTATCCCTTTTATTTCCCACTCTCTAATTTTCCCTATCATTTCTACTTCCTGCAAGTTTTTATTATTCCAGAGGGGGGCATATTTTGTCATACCCTCTAACCCTTTTACTACTTTTACTGCCTTCCACACTTTTAAAGCAAGTCTCACCGTGGGGATTCTGTGAAAAAATGAGTTTGCCTCGAGGGCTTCTACTATTGATTTGTGCGGAGTTCCTGCAATCATTAATTCCTTGTTGCTTCCTCCTGTCATAGTTCCTAGATGTTGCAGTTGGGCTGCTAAGAAGTAGCTCCGTGGGTGTGGTACTGCCATTCCTCCCTTTCTTGTTGCTAGTTGTAGTGTTTGTAACCCAATCCTAGGCTGACCTCCCTTCCATATAAGTTCTCTAAACAACGTGTCTATCTTTCTGAACCATTTTTTATCTATCCATATTGGACAGTTATGCAGCAGGTACAGAAGCTGTGGCTGCCATAGCATTTTGATTAAATTACACCTCCCTGCAATCGATAATGAGAGACGTCTCCAGATTGCAATTTTACTTTTAAATCTGGCTAGAAGCGGTGCTATATTATCATTTATGTAATTGTTAGGATTCCTTGTTATATATATGCCTAAGTATTTCATTTGTTCAACTACCTCTAGCTGTGAAATATCCTGTACGTTCTGGTTCCCTAGAGGATCTATAGGCAATAATGCGGATTTTTCCCAGTTTATGGTAAGTCCTGAGATTTTACCAAAGTCCATGAGGATGTTCATCACCTGCCTGAGGGATTGCCCCGTATCCCCCAGGAAGAGGAGGACGTCATCCGCATACAGTGCAATTCTCTCTTCACCCCCTGCTCTTCGGAACCCCTGCATATTTGTGTTTGATCTAATTACACTTGCTAAGGGTTCCATTGCAAGCGCGAAGAGCAGGGGGGACAGTGGACAGCCCTGCCTTGTCCCTCTCTCCAATTGAATCCCCTCGGAATACTCGCCATTAACCCTAATTTTAGCACTGGGACCCTTATACAGGGTTTTAATCCATTTAATAAACGAGGGGCCAAATCCAAATTCCTTTAAGACTCGCCATAAATATCCCCACTCTAAGCTATCGAAAGCTTTAACCACATCTAACGCCATGACTGCCCTTGTACCCATGTTCTCTATTGGTATCTGTAAATTAAGGTACAGTCTCCTAATATTCATACTAGTAGATCTACAGGGTATAAACCCTGTTTGGTCAGGGTGTATTAATCTAGAGATGATTTTGTTTAATCTAATTGCCATTGCTTTAGCTAATATTTTAGCGTCCGAGCAAAGTAGGGAAATAGGTCTATAAGACCTGGTCTCTAATGGGTCCTTCCCCTCTTTATGCAGAACGATTATCGTTGCCTCTGTCATAGACGTCGGCAACTTCCCCTCCTCCTTTGCCCAGTTTAATACCTTAAGAAGTTCTGGCAATAGAATTTTCCCATATTGCTTATAGGTTTCCGCGGGGAGACCATCTGGTCCTGGTGATTTCTGATTGGCCATTTCTTTCACCGCCAGCTGGATTTCCTCCAGCGTTAACGGTGCCTCCATTGCCTCCCTTTCTTCTTCAGTGAGAGCCGTAATTTCGACATTTCTAAAAAATGTGTCTGCTTCCCCTTCCTCCATCGTCCCCCGCGATTTATATAATTTATCATAGTATATTCTAAAAGTATCTGTAATTACTGACGTCTTTAATGAGATTTCTCCTTTCTCCGTCCTAATCGCTGGGACGGTGGAGGGAGGGGAATTGGCTCTCACTAAATGTGCCAGCATCTTTCCAACCTTTTCCCCCTCCCCATAAGCCACTTGTTTCTGGAACAGTCTTTTATTCTCTGATTTCCTAATAATTACTTCTTTGTATTCCTGTTGTTTAATTAGCCATCTACTTTGTTTTTCTGGGGTGGGGTCTTCAACGTATTCTCTTTCTGCTTTCATCAGCTCCATCTTACTATTTTTCTCCCATTCTCTTGAGGACTTTTTGATTTTTGAAACTAATTGAATAAGGATACCTTGCAGATAGGCCTTCAGTGCATCCCACATTACTCCTCTTGTCACTGTCTCTTTGTTAAACTCTATAAATTCTTCCAGTTTTAACAGCACCTCATTTGGATCCCCTATTATTTCGAACCAAACTGGGTTCATTTTACATGTTCTGGGAGGTCTTTTCCCTTCCAAATTTATTGAGACAATCAGCAAAGCATGATCCGATACCCCCCTAGGCTGATATTCTATGTCCCTTACTGTTTGACATGCTTCTCCATTTCCCAAAGCTAAATCAATCCTTGAAAGAGTAGAATAGGAACTTGAGAAACATGATAATTGCAACACCCCCGGGTTTCTCACTCTCCACATATCAAACAGCCCCACTTCTTGTAAGAACTGGTGTAATCGGCTCTCATCTACCTTCTGCCTCTGTGTACCTAGAGGAAACCTGTCAAATTTTTTATTAATAACCTCATTAAAGTCCCCTACTGCTATGACTGGTATCCCAGCTTTTTCTGTTAAAAATTCCATTAGGCTATACATCACATCAAGCTTAAACGGAGGGGGGATATAAATATTGGCGAGAACATATTCTCGGTTTTCTATTACACAGTGCAGAAAAATATACCGTCCTTCCCTATCTATACTGGTCTGCCGACAGGTGAAACCCACCTCTTTTCTTACCATCACCGCCACTCCCCTTGAATAGGAGGTGTGTACCGAGTGGTATTGATGTTGATATTTTTTACTCTGATTTAGTAATTTAGTATCTTGGGTTAGATGTGTCTCCTGTAGGCAGATCAATCCTACGTCGCTCCTTTCCAGGGTCTCTACCACAGCTGCTCTCTTAGCCGGTGTACCCAACCCCCGTACATTCCAGGAGCCGATATTCAATACCCTAGTCTGCATAGACTATCAAGAAAAGGAAGCGATAGAAAATGAAATCCCTATTGATGCATAAAACAAAACACCAAGGAGAGAGGAAGGAAAGGAAAGAGAGGGAAAGAAGGGGGAAGGAGAAGAAAAGGAAAAAGGAAAAAGGAGGAGGGAAGAAAAAAAAAAAAAAAAAAAGAGAAAGAAAAAAAAAAATAGAGGAAAAAAAAAAAAGAGAAAGGGAAGAGAAGCTTTTAACAAGAGGGAAAAACCCTTGTGAAAAAAAAAAAAAAAAAATAGAAAATCCTTTGCCTATCTTAATATTTCCCACTAAGTGAAAAAATGTGGTTGTTTCTTCTAAATATTTGTTTATCAGTGTTTTTCCTTTTTTTTTTTTTTCCCAAATTTTACATCGTGTCTTAATATTTCTTTCTAGGTGAGAGAATGTGAAACTTTCTTCTAAATATTTATCTATAAGTGTTTTTTGCTTGCCGCTTACTTTCATATAAGTTACATATTTTTTCCAATTTTTACATCGATGACCCCACCTCCCCTCTCCCCCATGTACCTTTCTAGGTTATCCCTAGGGACTTTTTTTGTGACCGTTACCAAACATCCCGTACCTACCACCCTCCCCTCCCCCTCCCCCTCTCTTGTATACAAACCCACTCCCACCCTCCGCCCTCCTCCCTCCCCTACCCTACACACATCAGAAGCTATATTTTTATCCTTACCCCAACCAATCATATCCTCCCTATCGTGCTATGTGACTCCCACCACCCTCCACTCCGTATATATACACACTGAACATCTCTGAAACACACATCTCTGAAACACATCCCTTCCCATCCCTCTATGTTTATTCCCTTTCCCTTAACCTTGTTATCCCCTCGTTTTGATTATTAGTTGGTCTTTTCTATCCTCCAGCCATGTTGTCACACTTGCAGGGGAATCAAAAAAAAAGGTCTCTCCCAGAGCTACCACACGTAGCCGGGCTGGGTACAATAATGCGTAAATGACATCAAATTTCTGGAGTCTACGTTTAATTTCTATAAAATCTGCTCTACGCTTCTGCAAATCGGGTGAAAAATCAGGATACAATGAAACTTTAACAACATTAAAAAAAATATTCCCCATCTCTCTAGCCCTGCGGAGAAGCGTAACTTTATCTTTGAAATTCAAAAATTTCATTAACATAGATCTAGGGTGCCCTCCTTGGGGTGGAGGTCTGGACGGGACTCTATGCGCCCTTTCAACCGAGAATTGTTGTGAGAATGTCTCTCTTCCAAATACTTCGATGAGCCATTTTTCCATAAATACGATCGGATCAGATCCTTCACTCTTTTCTGGTAAGCCTACCAGCCTCACATTATCCCTTCGGAGTCTGTTTTCCAATTCATCCAGTTTTCCTGCAAATTTATCCGATTGCTCTTTTAGACTTTTAACCTCTTGATTTAATGGGTACATGTCATCCTCGATTTGACTAATTCTCCCTTCAGTTGCTGTTATTCTGTCAGCCGTCTTTTCAAGCTCTTGGCGCATCAAGGACAATTCATGTTTAATATTTTTCATTTGACTACATAATTCCCCTAGGGACTGTTTGCATATATTAACCGCCGCCAGTACGTCCTTTAATGTCGGCCCCCCTTCTTCTGTTGATACTTGAACCGAAACCAGTTCTAATTTTCCAGGGACTCCCAGATTTTTGTTGGTTAAATTCTTTACCTCACTTGGGGCCGCTACTGGGTTACTTGGTTGTCCTTGGCTCTTTCTATCGGTTGGCATTTTAACTTGAGCTTGCTGTCCTCCTTTAGTGGGGGTATGATCTGGATTGTGAGCATACTTTTCCAGCTTTGCTGCAACTGATGCCCCATTTGTTATTGTAGATTGGACCCCTTTTTCCTTGTCCTTATCTTTGGCTGATCTTAATGATTGTGTCCCAACATTTTCCTGGTTGGCCTGCTCGTCCATTCTTCTCCTGACTGACATATTGTCGCACCAGACTCCCTCTGTGTCTAATCTCGCCAGGTAGTGGACTTAAAATGTCTTTATAGGAGGTAGTCCTCAGTTTTATTATAATGGGAAAAAAGGAGAAAAATCCAAACACCTATATATAACACCAGATAAGCAATCCTCTGGTAATATATATAAAAAAAAGAAGAAAAAAAAAAAAAAAAAAAAAAAGCGAAAAATAAGCACAGCGTGCGGCTTATATTTTACTAACAAGCCATCCCCTATTCAACGTTGAAGAGCACCAGGTGTATATGTATGGCGCACAGCTTGTATTTTCACAAAGGGACAGTCCTACTGCGCTAATTCTATTTATGGCTGAGACGGTTAAGTCCATAGACAGTGATTTTTAGCGTAAGGCAGTCCTCTGGTTGCAGGAGATAAACAAATCTCATATATGGGTCGCAACATGCAACTATATTTCACCAGGGGCCAAGACCATCTAACCGTAACAATTGAAAGGGGGTGAGCCCATTTATATGGCACAGAGCAAGACTTGTATTTTGCAAATAGTTGAAATAAAGGCCCGCACAAACGCTTAGCAAAAATTTGCACCGTTTGCGGTTTTGCAAGTAGGGGTCTTTTAAATTGCAATTAAGAGGAAGTATAGCATATATATAAAAGCCGTCCTGAACTTGCCTTTAAAAGAGAACCAATAGCATATACTTATCACGCACAACCTGTGTTTTTGACAGTAAGATGGTCCTCAGATTGCCATTTAGGAAAAAGAGCAAAGCACATATATACCGCACAGCACAGTTTGTATTCTTAGCAAAGAAGCAGTCTTCAATTTTGCAGTTTTAGGAAAAGAGCCCAGCATATATGCACCCCCCTATAATGCTTGTGGTTTATAAAAAAAAAAAGGGAGACAGTCCTTATCCACTAAAGATGAAGCCCGGCAGAGCTGCACAGCATGACATATATTTTTTGGCAATGAAATAGTCCTCAAAGAACCAGGGATATATAAACAGCACACGGTTAATATTCTGTAGTGAGGTTTCCTTTAGAAAGGGGTAGGCATATATGCTCAGTACTGAGTTTATAAAGGAAAAGGGAGACAGATGACGCTCCTCTGCTTGCAGTCAGGAAAAAGAAAAAAAAAAAGACAAACCAGCACAGATGCCTAACCTGGCACACAGCTAATGTTTTTCCTTGCAAAGTAGCAGTCCTCAATTTGCCATTAAGAAGAATTCAAATATATATGCATAGCGCCCAAAGAAACAGTCCTTCAATTGTATTGTAGAATGAACATGTACTTATGCACCGCTCCTATTATATTATCCTCTCACCTTCTCTTTGTAGATTTGGGGGGTCTTCAAAGGCAGAGGTTTCAAAGGCATCCAGAAAGCCCCTTAGGTTCCTTAGGGTTTTTCTCCCCTCCTCCGGTGTCCTATTTTTCGCTCAGCCGCACCAGCTGTTTCAGAAAGCCGGTCTATCAGTTTGAATCTCCCGCCGCTCTCATCCCTCCAGCGCGGGCGGCGAGCAGGAGACGGCGTGTGACGTCACCTTCGGCTTAGCTTTCGGATTCGGCTGTCTCGGCTACGGCGATGCTGTGCTAGGTAGCCCAGGCTCGGGCTGATTTCAAAAGGCTCTCCGGGAATCCTGGGCTATACGCCGTCACAGAGGGCTAGTAGGGGCGGGAATAGTCAGGCCTCATGAAAGCTTCATAGTGGTTTAATTATCCAGCATACTCCAGCATTTAATCGATCGGGCGGAGGGTGGAGGAGCTCACACAGACACTCACACACTCCTCACTCACCACACCTCATTTTGGTCACGCCCCCTCTCGGCGTTTTGGGATCTCTAATCGCACTACAATCGCACTACAATTGCAAAAAACGTTCGGGTGCCATTTATTTTCAATGGCACCTAAAACGTGCTGCAGTTTTGCAACAATTATCGCAGCAAACCGTCCAAATAAAGCTCCTGCTCCTTTTGGGGCGACAAGCTTCACGCGTTATGGCTTGATGCAATTGACATGCGATTTATCGTGCAATAATCGTAACCGTGTTTTAGGTGTCATTGAATGATTGGCACTCGAACATGTGTTTTGCGATTGTAATGTGATTTGAGATTGTGGGCAGAGTCACAACAATTCTGCCCAAGATCCCAAAACCTCAAACGTGAATGGAGCATAAATGTTCTGTCTGCCTCTTTAATGTTGGGTGTTTTTTTTTTTTTTTTATAATTGCTCAAACTGCTCTCTTTTCTTGAGCTCTTGCAAAACCTCTACTTTTTGTGTCAGTGCGTTTTTGTGATACAAGTTATGTACAGTCCACTCTACTGTGTGGACTGTGAATAACAGAAATTTTGTATTGTGTACCATCTAGTAGACTCTCTCTCAATAATGAAAAATTCAGTATTCACGTTGGCTTGTGCTTTTTGAAGCTACAGTGGTGTGAAAAAGTGTTTGCCCCCTTCCTCATTTCCTGTTCCTTTGCATGTTTGTCACACTTAAGTGTTTCGGAACATCAAACCAATTTAAACAATAGTCAAGGACAACACAAGTAAACACAAAATGCAATTTGTAAATGAAGGTGTTTATTATTAAAGGTGAAAAAAAATCCAAACCATCATGGCCCTGTGTGAAAAAGTGATTGCCCCCTAAACCTAATAACTGGTTGGGCCACCCTTAGCAGCAACAACTGCAACCAAGCGTTTGCGATAACGTGCAATGAGGCTTTTACAGCGTCCTGGAGGAATTTTGGCCCACTCATCTTTGCAGAATTGTCCTAATTCAGTTACATTAGAGGGTTTTCGAGCATGAACGGCCTTTTTAAGGTCATACCACAACATCTCAATAGAATTCAGGTCAGTACTTTGGCTAGGCCACTCCAAAGTCTTCATTTTGTTTTTCTTCAGCCATTCGGTGGTGGACTTGCTGGTGTGTTTAGGATCATTGTCCTGCTGCAGAACCCAAGTTCGTTTCAGCTTGAGTACACGAACAGATGGTCGGACATTCTCCTTCAGGATCTCTTGGTAGACAGCAGAATCCATAGTTCCTTTTATCACGGCAAGTCTTCCAGGTCCTGAAGCAGCAAAACAGCCCCAGATCATCACACTACCACCACCATATTTTACTGTTGGTATAATGTTCTTTTTCTGAAATGCAGTGTTCCTTCTACGCCAGATATACTTGGACACACACCTTCCAAAGAGTTCCACTTTTGTCTCATCGGTCCACAGAATGTTGTCCCAAAAGTCTTGGGGATCATCAAGATGTGTTGTGGAGAAATTGAGACGAGCTTTGATGTTCTTTTTGCTCAGCAGTGGTTTTCTCCTTGGAACTCTGCCATGCAGGCCATTTTTGCCCAGTCTTTTCCTGATGGTGGAGGCATGAATGCTGACCTTAACTGAGGCAAGTGAGGCCTGCAGTTCCTTGGACGTTGTTGTGGGGTCTTTTGTGACCTCTTGGATGAGTCGTCGCTGCGCTCTTGGGGTAATTTTGGGCGGCCGGCCACTCCTGGGAAGGTTCACCACTGTTCCATGTCTTCGCCATTTGTGGATAATGGCTCTCACTGTGGTTCGCTGGATTCCGAAAGCTTTGGAAATGGCTTTATAACCCTTTCCAGACTGATAGATCTCAATTACTTTCTTTCTCAATTGTTCCTGAATTTCTTTGGGTCTCGGCATGATGTGTAGCTTTTAAGGATCTTCTGGTGGACCTTACTGTGTCAAGCAGCTCCTATTTAAGTGATGCCTTGATTGAGAACAGGTGTGGCAATAATCAGGCCTGGGTGTGGCTAGAGAAATTGAACTCAGGTGTGGACAACCACAGTTATAGTATGTTTTAACAAGGGGGGCAATCACTTTTTCACACAGGGCCATGATGGTTTGGATTTTTTTTCACCTTTTAATAATAAACACCTTCATTTACAAATTGCATTTTGTGTTTACTTGTGTTGTCCTTGACTATTGTTTAAATTGGTTTGATGTTCCGAAACACTTAAGTGTGACAAACATGCAAAGGAACAGGAAATGAGGAAGGGGGCAAACACTTTTTCACACCACTGTACATTCAAAAGCCAAGGCATGCCTGTCAGTCATGCAGTCCGATTTTTGTACAGATCGCTGTAAATACCTGGTGGGGTATCAAACTTCTTTTACGCTTCACCTAAACCAGAAGAGTCTAATGTGGGTGTTTGGGTGGAGCCTGCCTTTTAAAAATAACATTTTCTTTGGTTCAATAACACTGAATGCTATAGATCATTATTTTTATCATTTTATTTTGGTAGGTTGTTATTGCAACCAATATCGCTGAGACATCACTAACCATTGATGGGATCTACTATGTGGTGGACCCTGGCTTTGTAAAGCAGAAAGTCTACAACTCCAAAACTGGCATTGACCAGCTTGTCGTTACACCCATCTCACAGGTGAGTTAACCAGAAGGAATTTTTGCAATATAAAAAATGTTTCTACAATATCTAGCAATCATTTTATTTGGGAGTTTTTGTACACTGTTTTTCCCATTGTCAAAATTTTCTACCTAATTCTATACTTTTTTTTTTTTTGTCTTTAACCGCTTTCCGCCCGCCGGCCATCATATGACGGCCAGGCGGCACAGCTCTGTTACCGCTCTGTGTAAACACAGAGCGGTAACGAGATGTTACCGTGTTCTCCTCACACACCGATCGTGTGTGAGAAGGAGATTGCGGTAACATCTTGTTACCACTTACAGTGTACACCAACACACTGGTTGCGCCCCCCCCCCCCCCAATAAAGAGGACCTGTCACCACCCATCAGAGTACCCGAGTACCTGTCAGCGGCTTTAGAGTACCTATCTGCAGCCCATGCCTCATAGAATATAAGTTGGGGTGTTTGCTTTCCAAAATGGGGTCATTTTGTGGGCAATTCAATTGTCCTGGTGCTCAAGGACCTTCAAAAGTGTGATAGGTAGGCATAAAATGAGATGTGTAATTTATGCTCCTAGAATGCCTGAAGGTACTACTTCAATGTTGGTCCTCTGTATGTGGCCAGGCTGTGTAAATGTCTCACACACGTACTATCGCCATACTCTGGAAGAGTAGCAGAATGTATTTTGGGGTGTCATTTTTGCTATATACATGCTGTGTGTTAGAAATGTATATTTACAACTTTGTGTAAAAAAAAAAAAAAAAAAATGTGTTTTCATCCCCCCCCCCCCCCCCCCCCCCCCACATTTTCCCAAAACTTCTAGAAAAAAATTAACCGTTCAAATAACTCATTGTGCCTCATAGATTATACGTTTGCTTGCTTTCCAAAATGGGGTCATTTTGTGGGCAATTCCATTGTCCTATTGCTCCAGCACCTGCAAAAGTGTAATAGGTGGTTGAGAAATGAGATGTCATTTATGCTCGTAGAACGCCTGAAGGTGCTACTTCAATGTTGGTCCTCTGTATGTGGCCAGGCTGTGTAAAAGTCTCACACATGTGGTATCGCCATACTCAGGAAGAGTAGCAGAATGTATTTTGGGATGTAATTTGTTGTATGCATATGCTGTGTGTGAGAAATAACCTGATAATATGACAATTTAATTGTGTGAAAAATAGTGGGAAAAAATTACAACTTAACTACCTGAGATCCGCGCTATAGCCAAATGACGGCTACAGCGCGGATCTGATGTGCCGGGACGACGTCTATTGACAGCGTGAGGAGGAAAAAAAAAAGCCGTTCACCGGCGGCAGTGAGAGGGACATCAGTCCCTCTCACTGCAATGTGCCCAATCCATGGTGCCCACCTTTGCCCCATTAAAGTGCCATCTCTCAGTGCCCACAGTGCCATCTCTCAGTGCCCACAGTGCCAGTGCTGCACATCTGTGTCGCCTGCCAGTGCTCATCTGTGTCGCCTGCCGGTGCTCATCTGTGTCGCCTGCCAGTGCTCATCTGTGTCGCCTGCCGGTGCTCATCTGTGTCGCCTGCCGGTGCTCATCTGTGTCGCCTGCCGGTGCTCATCTGTGTCGCCTGCCGGTGCTCATCTGTGTCGCCTGCCGGTGCTCATCTGTGTCGCCTGCCGGTGCTCATCTGTGTCATCCATCAGTGCCATCTTTGCTGTCCCCACCAGTGCAGCCTCATCAGCGCATATCAATGAAGCAGAAAAATTACCTGTTTGCAAAATTTTATAACAAACTATTAAACATGATTTTTTTTTTTTTTTAATTTTCCATCTTTTTTTGTTTGTTTAGCAAAAAATAACCCCAGCTGTGATTAAATACCACCAAAAGAAAGCTCTATTTGTGGGAAAAAAATTATAAAAATTTAATTTGGGTACAGTGTTGTATGACCGCGCAATTGTCATTCAAAGTGCGTCAGCGCCAAAAGCTGAAAATTGGTCTGGTCACAAGGGGGGTTTAAGTGCAAAGTAATCAGGTGGTTAAACGCACCATGCTACTAACTTAATACCTTAGAATGTCTACTTTCTAAAAAGGGGTCATTTGGGGGTATCTGTACTTTCCTTTGGTGTCTCATGAAATTAGATTCACCTGATGTACTGAGGGCCTGATCAGATGTGATCAATTTTCAGTGATTGGCACCATAGTTCAGTGCTCGACAAATCCTGGTCGCCAGGTCGCATTTGCCACTAGAATTAGCGACCTGGCGCCTGGGGCAGCACAGCTGGGGGTATCCTGTCTCCATAGTGCATCCCCCCCGCACGCGATCGTGATGGGCCGCGCCAGCCGGTAATTGAGGCCCCGACTTTGCGGCCTTGTGCAGTCCTATGGTACCTTCAAGAATATGGCGCCCTCTTGTGGTGGCCGTTGGTATGACATCCAGCAATGCTAATGGAGCTGTTTGTTTTCACTGCCTGCCCATCTCCTTCACTTTTATTAGAACCCCCAAACATTATATATATATATATATATATATATATATATATATATATATATATATATATATATATATATATATATATATATATATATATATATATATATATATATAATCTATCCTAGAGAATAAAATGGCGGTCGTTGCAATACTTTGTCACACCGTATTTGCGCAGGGGTCTTACAAGCGCACTTTTTTGGGAAAAAAAACTTTTTTTTAATTAAAAAATAACAACAGTTAAGTTTGCCCAATTTTAAATTGATAACAAACATGTCGCGCTTCAAAATTGTGCCCGCTCGTGGAATGGCGACAAACTTTTACCCTTTAAAATCTCCATAGGTGACGTTAAAAAAATTCTACAGGTTGCATGTTTTGAGTTACAGAGGAGGTCTAGGGCTAGAATTATTGCTCTTGCTCTACCGATCACGGCGATACCTCACATGTGTGCGTTTGCTTCTGCAAACAAGCTCGGCGGGACGGGGTGCGTTTAAAATTATTATTTTTTTCTTATTTATTTTAACTTTAATTTTTAATTTTTTCACTGTTCTTTTGAAAAAAAAAATTGTGTCCACTTTTATTCCTATTACAAGGAATGTAAACATCCCTTGTAATAGAAAAAAGCATGACAGGACCTCTTAAATATGAGATCTGGGATCAAAAAGACCTCGGATCTCATATTTACACTACAATAAAAAAAATGCAATAAAAAAATAATAATGTCCCTTTTTTAAGGCAGAAGTGACGATTTGAAGTCGCTTCTGCCCTGCAATGACTTGGAGACGGGCGGGTGCCATCTTCCCCTCACTCGTCTCCATGTCGTTAAAAAAAAAAAAAAAAAAAAAGAAAACCTGGCTCCTAACTTTTTTAGCTGGTTCCTAGATTCCAAGCAAATCTGTCAAGCCCTGCCATAGTTTGTAGACTCTATAACTTTCACAAAGACCAAATAATATACACTAATTTGAGTTATTTTTACCAAAGATATGTAGCAGTATAAATTTTGGCCAAAATTTATGAAGAAAAATTACTAATTGGCAAAATTTTATGAACAAAACAAAGAAAAAGGCATTTTTCCCAAGGCGTCTTTCAGGACAGCATCTGAGAGATAGTTACTCTTCCCCCCGGACCATAGGAAACACCTTCTTCCTCCAGAACTTTAAAGGGAGGCACCTCCCTACCATACCTCTGTTTTTGTGTTTCCTCCGGCCAGGGAACATCTTTTTGGAGGGGAGTCATGATCTCTTGGGTGTTCCTGAGAGACGCGGCTTCCTTCTCTCCTCCCTTTTTTTTTTTTTTTCCTCCTTAAGAGACCCGTTATCCTCCTGGCCTACCTAGGCATCAGCATCGGTAGCAATCGGCTCCTCTTCCCCTCCTGGTGCTCTGTGAGAGCCGAAGTTGCGGTGGACCGCACGGTCCCAGGAAGCAGCAGCGCGAATGCGCCGCCGCCATATTTATTTAAAGTGACAGAGCGGGTCACTGGGTCAGCGAAAATGTAATTTCCGGCGTGGACGCAGGGAGGAGGGAGGTCAGGATCTGGCGCCTATTTCCGCTTCCAGTGCAGAGGCACTATGGGAGTCCGGAAGCGGCTTGTGAAGCCACGAGTGGAAAGCTGCACACCTGCCATGGAAGAGTCAGCGTCTGCTGTGGGGACAGGCACAGGCGTCAGCAAAGCTCAGGCAGGAGGCAGCGGTTAAAGTCTGCCTTTTTTCCTTAACCTGGGTTTTGGTTTCTCTTTTTAGTCTTTCCCCCTAGTGGCAAGGGGCATGTCTGGGCACTAGAGCCTGACTGGTTTCTTTTTAGTGCACCTGTGTGGTGGTCCTTGTGAAAGCAGAGACTGGGTCTCACTAAAAGGTCCCCTGTTTTTTTTTTTTTTTTCTTTTTTTCTCCCTTTTTGTCTTTTCTCACAGGCTAAAAGTTCTGACCCAAAAAAGAGAGGTCCTTTTTGCAGGGCCAAAATGGAAGAAAATTGGAAAAAAGCCCTATGCAATGCTTGCATCACTTCTTTACTTAAGGAGGAATCGGCTTCTGTTTGTTATGATCTGGTTGCCTCTGTAAAGAAAGAACTACCGTATTTATCGGCGTATAACAAGCACTTTTTTCCCCTTAAAATCGTGGGTGCGTGTTATACGCCAATCTCATCTAGCTGTGAGCAGAGCGGAGCAATCGCCGCCGAGCTACACATAGCGAGTGTACTCTGCTCTTTTCGGCTCTTCTCTGCCCCGCTCACAGTCCCGCCCAGTCCCGCCATTGGACCTGTGTTATGTCCATCATAGGACTGGGCGTGACTGTGAGCGGAGCCAAGAACAGCCGACAAAAGCCGAGTACATGTGTATCTCGGCTTCGCCCAGTCCCTGCTATCTCGGCGGTGTTCGCTCCGCTCCCGTGTCCTGCCGGATACTGTCCTCCACGGCGCCCATTTTAAATGGCGATGACACTGAGGGCAAATGATGCAAAAGGCTGCTCTGGGGCAAGGCTGCACTGACACAAGGCTGCAATGGACACTGATAAGGCTGCATTGATGGGCATTTAAATGTAAGTTGTTTTTTTTTTTTTCCTTAAAATTCCCTCCTAAACTTGGGGTGCGTGTTATACGCCGATAAATACGGTATATGCCATGATTCAAACTTTTTGTGACTCATTGGTTAATCCAGCTGCTAGTCAGTCTTCCACTTCAGAGTCCTCCCAGGGTTCTCTTTCTATCCTGGTGTTGGAAGCTCTACTTTAAGACCCTTCAAACAGGGAAGAGCTGTCCCCTGCTCCTTCTGTTAAAGACTCGGAAGAGGAGTTTGAGGAGGCTGAAGCAGCCCCCTCTAAATTTAAGCTATCCCTAGAGGAGGTAGATGGGCTCCTTTTTAAAGCTGTAAATGTTACGCTTGGGTAAGTGAAGAAAAGAAGGAATTATCTCTTCATGACCGGAAGTATGCAAGATTAAGCAAACCTAAGGGGCAGACATTCCCGGTGCACTTGGTCATCTCTGACGCCATTAAAAAAGAATGACAGGCTCCAGAGAGAGAACCCTTTTTTTTCCCAAAGCCCACAAGAGGCATTTTCCTTTTTGAGGAGGACCCTTCTGCGGTGTGGAACAAGGTGCCCAGGTTAGATGCTGCCTTCTCCCAGGTCTCAAGATCCACAGACCTGTCTTTTGAAGACATGGGGGTTCTGAAGGATCCAATGGACAAACATATGGCTCTTTTGCTCAAGAGATCGTGGCAATCGGTCTTGAGCAATTTAAAGCCAGCAATGGCCACAAGATATGTAGCCAGGAATCTGGAATACTGGGTGAACCAACTAAGATCGAATATAGTGGCAGATTCCCCTAAGCAGGAGGTTTTAGATTCTTTTCCTACCCTGATCTCTGCAGTTGCTTATATTGCAAATGCCTCGGCTGAAGCAATTTAAAATGTCAGCTAGATCAGCAGCTATGATACATGCTGCAAGACTAGCTTTATGGCTAAAGACCTGGCCAGGTGATACAGCGTCAAAAAGCAAGCTTTGTGGTATTCCTTTTTCAGATCTTCTTTTTGGCCCTGATCTAGATGGTATCCTAGAGAGAACTGACAATTAAAAAGAAGTCCTTCCCGGTCAAAAAGAAAAAGCAGGTCCCAAAACATCTTTTTCGCCCTCAAAAAGCTCAGGAGCAAGACAGCAAATTTCAGTGGAGAAAAAGCGAAAGATAACGGAGGAATTTTCTTCCGTCCTTCTACACAGGCCGAGAAATCACAATGACTCGTCCCTGTGGGTGGGCGGAAGGTTGCGAGAGTTTTTTCCGCAGTGGTCAGGGATAACTTCAAATCAGTTTATTCTGACTACTCTCTCGAGCTTACCAAAAGCCCCCCAAAAAGGTTTCGGATAACAAATACCCCACGAGATCCAGTAAGGGCCCTGACCATGAAGTCCTCTCTAGAGGAACTGATGCAGCAGGGTGTAGAAGTGCCACTAAAACCTCTAAAAGAATCCATCAAATACAGAAAGTTCAAGATGGACTAAATTTTTTCAGGCCAAAATCCACAGATACCAGGTTGTTTCATGGCGTCAATAGATTTAAAGAATGCATACCTGCATATTCCAATCTCACCCCAGTCCAAGAGGTATCTCAGGTTGGCGATAAGGATGGAAGGCATAATTCATCATCTACAATTCAGGGCCTTACCCTTCGGTCTATCATTCTCACCCCGATATTTTTTTTTTTTTTTTTTTTTTACCAAGGTGATGGCAGAAGCGTTGGCTCCGCTTCGTCTTCAAAGAATCGCAGTAATTCCTTATTTAGACAATCTGCTATTTTTTCGCCCGCCTCAATGGAGGAATTGCAGAGCAATTTAGGCAGAGCACGCAGCCATTTGGAGACTCTAGGATAGATTCTAAACCTCCAAAAATCTTCCCTAGACCCATCTCAGGAGATTCGGTTTCTAGGGTATGTATTTAATTCTGTGGATCAAAGTGAGAGTGTCAGAGTGTTCTGACTTTAATGCCGGCCATTCAGTGGGCAAGGCTACACTTCAGGTGTTTGCAGGCTTCATGGGATCACAAACTGGAATCCCTAGAAACAGAGGTAAAAATTCTAACTCGGGTGAAGAGGTCACTATGGTGGTGGAAGAGGCAAGATATCCTTGTTTGCATCTGCCCCTCAGGCACGATTTGCTGTTACAAGGCCCGGTAAATCATCCAGAGGTGGCCAGTCTCGTGCTCACAGCCTGGTATCTGAGGAGCAGCTCCTAAGAAGCAAGGGCTTCTCCAACCAGTTGATTCCAACTTAATATCAAGTAGGAAAAAGGTGACAAGGGACATTTTATTCTAAGGTCTGGAAAGTTTAAAATACTTGGTGTAATTCATCTGCTCAGGACCCAGGACAAAGCTTTGTTTCCATTCTAGAATTTTTACAAGGTGGAGCAGACAAGGGGCTAGCAGTTAGTACCATTAAAGTGCAGGCTGCTGCGCTAACAGTTTTCTTAGAAAAGTCTGTGGCCTCGAATCCGCTGGTAATTAGATTTTTTAAAGCTCTTACGAGATCTAGACCAGTACCACTTAGGGCTTTCCCTAAATGGGATCTGTCGGTAGTTCTGCAGTCTCTAACAAAGAGTCCTTTTGAGCCTTTGGAAGAAGCGCCTCTCAGATATCTCACTTTTAAAACTGTGTTTCTGATTGCCATTGTCTCTGCACACAGGATCAGTGAGCTAAATGCACTTTCAATTACGGAACCTTATTTGTCTATTTTTGCAGATAGTTATACTAAGGACAGACCCAAAATTTTTACCAAAGGTAGCTTCAGTGCAGAATCGTGCTCAAGATATTGTACTTCCAGCCTTCTGCGCTAACCCAGCAGGGGAGAAGCAGACTTTTTTTACATGTTGGATGTCAGGAGGACTCTGTTACTTGGAAAGGACAAAGCCCTTTAGCCATTCAGATTCGCTATTTGTGCTTTATTCGGGCAATAAAAAGGGTTGCCAGGCTTCTAAAGTTTCTTTAGCGAGAATTATGCATTTCAGAGGCTTATTCGCATGCAGGCTTCTCTCCACCAGCAGGAATTTGTGCACACTCAACCAGAGCACTGGCTTCCACTTGGGCAGAGAGAGCTGGTGCCACCCCTAAACAGATTTGCAAGGCGGCAACATGGTAGAGTTTTCACACATTTGTGAAACATTAGAGGCTGGACCTTACATCTGCCAGTGATCAGGCGATTGGCAGAAAGGTCCTGCAAGCTGTTCTCCCGCCCTAAGGGGGGTAAGTCTCTGTTATCCTCTCAGGTGCTGTACTGAAAGACTCTTCGGGAAAAAACAAGTTAGACTTACTGGTAACTTGTTTTACAGAAGTCTTTCAGGACAGCAGCATCCCGCCCTATTGTATTTTGATATACTATTTAAAGTATGCCTCCCTTTAAAGTTCTGGAGGAAGAAGGTGTTTCCTATGGTCCGGTGGGAGGAGTCACTATCTCTCAGGTGCTGTCCTGAAAGACTTCTGGAAAACAAGTTACCAGTAAGTCTCTTTTTTTTTTTTTTTCACAAAATGTAATATTTTTTTTTTTTTTTTTATTATTATTATTTATAGCACAGAAAATAACCCACTAGTGATTAAATACCACCAAAAGAAAGCTCTATTTGTATGAAAAAAAGGATGCAAATTTTCATATGGGTACAGTGTTGCATGAATGAGTAATTTGTCATTCAAAGTGTGAGCGCGCTGAAAGCTGAAAATTGGTCTGGGCAGGAAGGGGGTGTAAGTGCCCAGTATTGAAGTGGTTGTGAAGTCTATGCATGAAGGTAAAAAACCTTCTGTATGCAGCAGCCCCTCCCCTGATACTTACCTGAGCCCCATCTCAATCCAGCGATGTGCAGTTGAGCCTTGGCTGTCCCCAGTTTCTCCCTCCTCATTGTTAGAGACTATTGGCCATTGGCTCCTGCTACTGTCAATTACAGCCAGTGAGAAGAGAGGGGATGTGAGCTGCACTCTGTGTGAGAACAGGCACACAGAGCAGGGGCTCGGGTGCCCCCATAGCAAGCTGCTTGCTAGAGGGGCAGGAGGGAGTGGCCAGGAGCACTGGCACTGGAAGGGGCGGATCGGGACTGCGCACAATCGCTGCACAGAGCAGGTAAGTATAACCTGTTTTGTTTAAAAATAAGAAATCGGAACCTTTAACCACTTCCCGCCCAGCCAATTACCTGTGGTTAGAGACGATCACTTCTTGACTCAACCACAACTGTCCACTTCCACCTGTCCAACTGTCCACTTCCCCATGTCCAATAACAGGAATCCACTGGATTCTTGTCACACCTAGAGCATTTTGTCATGTGAATGAGACTGTTTGATTTTTTTTGTTTTTTTTTATGATCTGCCCAATCAAACAGATCAAATTGGTGACCGATTGTCATCCACAATGATGTCATCTCAGAAGGTAAAGACCATTAGAAAACACAGCTTGAGTTAGAACGCGATAAAACCGTGTCCAAATGGTTCCAAAATTTTAACTTCACTCTGTTTAAAAAAAAATTTAAAATTACTGTGACGTTTTTTTAGTTACATTAGGTGTTTTTGATAGCTGATCAGAAATGTGATTGTTTGTTTACCTCAATTGTTTTCCAGGCACAAGCCAAACAACGTGCAGGCAGGGCAGGAAGAACAGGCCCTGGGAAGTGCTACAGACTTTACACTGAGCGAGCCTATCGTGATGAAATGCTTACTACCAATGTACCTGAGATCCAGAGAACAAATTTGGCTAGCACTGTGCTATCACTTAAGGTAAGAATTTGTAATCTGTGTATGCATGCATATGTAGTCCTACATGTACTATTGCCACATGTCCACTTGGGGTTCCATTTATAATTAAGAGCGGAAACCACTATTCAGAGGACATTGCAGTAAACGATGAATTCCACGATATGCCATCCTTTTAGGTTTCATTCATAAAATGCAGAGGCACTGTGGAGACTGCAGGAGTGTGCTCCAAATTAGGCCACAGAAAATGCAGAGTGATAGGGGAAGAGCCTGGATCATGTGACCTGTTTATGTCCTATATTACTCCGCTGCATTTGCCTGTCTTTAGAAATGGCCATGACATTATGAATAGTCACTAAAATCCAATACGAGTTCCACAAAGACTTTTGCACATTTTTCTGTACGAGTTCAACTGGAAAAATGTGTGAATCCTGGATGATAATGGTGTGAAAAACATTTTTGAAATGGACTTAAAGTCCATATAGTGAAATATTTTTAGGGCTTGTGTCAATAGGCAAATGTTCTTTCTGGTGCATGCAGTCTGTGCTTTTTTTTTTTTTTTTTTTTTTTTTTTAGTTTTGGGATGCTTCTGAAATCAGAGTTAATTGAAATGAAAGGTTATATGCATTTTTTTGTGGCCTTGACATGTCCTGCAGTGCTGTGTAAAGGGCACTGGGATACTGTCATCAGTATCTGCACCACAGGGACTTGTACTCTGGTGTCCCCACCACGGTCGCACACTATTGTGCATTTGTGGTGTATTCCACAGTTCTCTGCAGTACTGTTCACATCAGCCTCTGCATCAGGTGAACTTGCAGTCTGGTGTCCCACAGGAGTTGCACCTTTTGTAAGGTTCTTTGTTGGATGACTTGTTGGGGATGATGCCTCCTATGGTACTATTATAGGTAAAGCAAAATTCCACCTTTTAATACATTTCTATTGTCACCACAGGAGCTGCATGCTATTATTATAAAATAGACCGTTCATTGACTCCTAAGCTGTATCAACCTGCTTCAGGCTATTTTTGTGTTCCCATTGACTTGTTTGCAAAGAGAAACAGTTTTGCATGTTAACCAAAGTCCCTAAGGTTCTTAAAGCGGAGGTCTGCCGAAAAAAGAAATATTAAAAGCCAGCAGCTACAAACACTGCAGCTGCTGACTTTTAATATATAGACACTTACCTGTCCTGGGAGCCCGCGATGTCGGCTGCTGACGCCGCCATCCTCGGTAAGGGAACCGTGCGGCTTCACTTCCTGTTTCCCTACTGCGCGAGTCGCGCTGCGCATCCTCACTGGTCCCTGCTGTGTTCTAGGACCTGAATACAGCTGGGGAGGACAGAGTAGGCGCCAAAAGTGGTGTAGGTGCCGCAGTGATCTATGCCAGGAAGTGGGAGCAAATACCTGTATTAGACGGGTATGTGCTCCCTCCTCCCCCCTGAAAGGTGCCAAATGTGACACCAGAGGGAGGGAGGATTCCAAAACGTGGAAGTTCCATTTTTGGGTGCAACTCCACTTTAAAGTGTACTTCCACTTTTGCAGTTAAATTTGAGAAAACCCCATCATGTTTTTTTTTTTTTCTGCTCACAGCATACCTAAAAATAATTAATTAAAAAGAAATTCTTACATGAGGGTGATGTGGCGGAGGCAGTCCTGGACCGGAAGGGGCCATGCTTCCCTTGCACCAGAACAGGACGTGATTTTTAACACCGGTCTTTGCATCTGACTAGTTCTAAGTTGCCTACCTGACAAAGGCAGACTTTTCTGCTACTACTGGTTTCAGATAATTAATGGATTTAATACAGACATATCTCTCCAGGACTCCAAATTGCCAAGCCCCTTCTCCAGCTCTTCCTTCACTACCTAACTTGGATCCTGATATGTCCAGCCTAGAAGAAGTGTACATAGAAGGGAATGAAGAGGACTTGAAGGCAATGTTTTAGAGGTGGCTACAGCTGCACCTTTTCACCATACAAAAAGACACACAAAATCTAAAATGACATGTCCCCGTTCACAGAGTGCACAATCTATGACTTTTGTGGCAATCCAGAAAAGTGGTCTGTTCTGGTAGCTGATCTTGCTGTCTCAGTCTTGAACAAAGCTCTCACTGTACCTATTACGCTGCATTCTCTCCTGAGCGTTTTCAGCTTGTAAAATGCTTGAGAAACACCCAACATGCAAAATCCCAGTCATTTCAATGGCACCTGTTCACATCTGAGCGTTTTGTCACCTGAAGCAAAATGCCTTAAGCTCAAAAAGAACATGAGCTTCTTTGGGGCAGATAACAGGCGTTTTTTCTGCTTTTTACACTGGTGACCTGTACAAAATTGCTGCAAAAACGCAATAAAAATCGCTCAGGTGTGAATGCAGCCCTCAAAGATTTTCCTTCATTCAAAGTTTCTGCAGATAGGAAGTTAGACACTCTTGAAGGCTCTCTTTACACTTGCAGGCCTGGCTCTGCAGCTAGTCTATTGCTACAATTTATTTCTGTCTATGAAACTGGAGCTAACTGCTTTAGGGCAATGAACGGCCAACATGAGCCTGTATTCCAGGACTGTGCCTTAACTGAGCAATTGCAGCGATTTGCCTTCTGCTCCGCTCTTTTGTGTAGATACTCTAGAACAAGTAATGAAACATATTTCTCGAATGGCTCTAATCTCCATTCACATATGCAGAATGTTGTGACTCAAAGCCTGCACAGCTGAACCTGCCTGTATAAGAAACCTCTCACCCCTATGCCCTTTTGAAGGAAGATGTATTTTTTGGGTAGGCACTTTACAAATTTACAAAAAAATTTCATAGGAGGGAAGGTTTTATTTGCACAGCAGAAGACTCAGCACCTCCCCCCAGGGTCCTCCACCTCTTCAAAATGCAGAGCACCTAATCTCTCTACCCAAGCTTTAACTTCAAAAGGTAAGTTCAGCCCTTTCTTTCGGCGTAAGGTAAAGCCCAGCAGGTCTTCCCCGAAATTCTTCTTCCCAATGAAAAGCCGCCCTCAATCCTGTGAGCACAGTGGGGGTGTGCGCACTATTGTGGCCCTAAAATACCTCAAATACCTTTTCCATGCCAAAAATTTGCACAGAATCCTCAGCGTTGGTTATTGCATCTGAGAAAAGGGGCATTCCTGGCATCCATAGACATCCATGATACCCATCTGCATATTCCCATTTATCTACCTCAGCAGTGTTTTCTGCTCTTAGCAACAGCAGATGGTCATTTTCAGGTTGTCACAATGCCTTTTGGCCTATCCACTGCTCCCACAGTATTCGCAAAGGTCCTAGCATTTCTTCTTGCCCTTCTCAGAACCCAGGGCATCAAGGTCACAGGTTATCTGGATGCCCTTTTCCTTAAGGACTTCCCTCCCAGCTGTCGGCAAACATCCACAGTACAGTTTAGGTAAATCCAGCCTTTTTGGTAGGGTGATCCAATTTCAAAAATCTGCTCTCCAGCCTTCACCTGGAATACTTGGGTCTGTTTTTTTTTACACATAAGCAAAGGTTTTCCTTGTTCCTTCTTGAGAATTTGAGGTCCAAGACATACAACAATGAAATGCTACATGAGAGTTCTAGGCCCCATGATGACCTGTTGAGCCATTCACCCAATTTCATTAGAGACCTCTCTAACGCAACATTTTGTCAACTTGGAAAAAGCATGCTACTGTCCAGCCAAGCAAGAAATTCTCTTAGGAACAGGAAAATGCAAAAAAATAATGCAGGAGAAGAATGTCTAATCTCAAGACTATGTAAAAGAACTGTGACTTTGACCTATTACACTGCATGGTTGCTTAGAAAGAGGTATTTTGAATGAAGGAAATGTAAGGTAATTGATGCACAATGATCCATTTAAATTTTATTTTTGTCTGGCGTTGGGCTTTAATTTGTGCAACGTGGATGGGAACAGGTAACAAATATAAAGTAGACGTTATCCCAATTTGTCTCCAAAAAGTGGATATATATTTTTAATGTTTGTTTTTTTTCTCTTTTGGGCTTCCTTGCATAGAGTGGGGATCATTTTAGGACTTCCAAGTTTCTGGTACCCTAGTAGATTAGTAGATACATTTCCATACCTTCCATGTGACTATAATTTCCAGTTTCAAAATTTATATTATAGGATTACAATTACAAGGTTGGGAATGTAACTTTCCAAACTATTTCTTTTTTGAGTAATTCATTGAGCTGTAATGTTTAAAAATATATCTTGTCTCTTGCAAGTAGAAGTTAATACTAGTCTGTCTTTATTTTAAGGCTATGGGGATCAATGATTTGCTGTCTTTCGACTTCATGGATGCTCCACCTATGGAAACTCTCATCACAGCTATGGAACAGTTATATACACTTGGAGCACTAGATGATGAAGGCCTGCTTACACGTCTAGGGCGAAGAGTAAGTATTTTTTGTGGTAATTTTTTTTTCCTGACAATCTTTCAACTGCTATTGGGTGGCCTAAAGCAGGATGTTCTTCAGACTTAAAAAAAGTATTTCTAAATGTATATAATACAACTGAGCCACAATACGTACACATTTCTGCACAGATCCAAATGGCAGCTCTAGAAAGTTATTGGTTGATACTGCCAATGTAGCAGGTTTCACTAGTTAGTATAGGGGAAGGCATCACATACTTTATCAATTCAATTGATTGCTTAAGCTCTTAAGGCGGAAGGTAGAGCAAATCTGCCTGAAACCAGTTTTGCAACTTTGTTCGTAAAACTGTACATATTTTTGCAATGATTTAGAATGCAACCCATTCAACTGGTCCATGTTTGTAGGGTTTAAAACGGTGAGGAGGGGATCGAATGCCTCCTCGGAACATGTCAAATGCCCTCTGAAAAGTGATCCCTCAGTGTTCTCTTCAGAATGAGATACGTATAAGTGAGCCCATTGGTCTCTTCTGCCTTAAAATCGCTTTCCCTGCCTTCTAGCAATTTATCTTCTAACTGTACATTGACAGCTACACAAGCACTGCTCAGTGTACAAGCTCTAAATACCATGACAAAGCAAAATCTTTGCACATCCTTGGTCGTACAGTCAAGACAGCCGAACACTTCACACCCTGAAAAAGAGCAGGAGGAAATGTCAGAGTGCAGCAGTGGGGAAGACAATGGGGGAAGTAAGAATGTTGCATTGCTGAAGGAGTGCACTGTGTTTATTGATCTATGATATGCAAATATGCTGAATATACTTGCCCATTATGGTAAGAGACCTTGGGATGCCAAAGATCTAGTTCTGCTTTAACCCTTTCGCTGACAGAGCCTTTTTTGCATCTTTTGCACACTTTAAAATGTTTTAGGCCCGAAGACTGCATAATGCCAAAAATGTATGTATTTTCTGAAAGCAAATGCCCTGGAGACTAAAGGGGGTAGTTCTGTTTTTTTATGTTACACAATATTATCGAAAAGGTCTAGGAAACGCAATTTCAGTAAAAAAAAATACACTAAAGTTTCTTGTAAAATGTATAAAAGATTAGGGTGTAAATGGATACCCAACGTGTGAAAACTTAAATTTTGCGAGAGCCTGTGAAATGGTGACAGACTTCAGTAGACTATATTTTCCTTAGGCAATGCTTTAAAAGTCCCAGACGAGTCATCAGTTTAGCTTTACGGGGGGACTTTTAAAGGAAAATATAGTCTACTAAAGTCTGTCATGAGTGAGTCTCGCTCTCACTCACGTTATGCACAAATGTATTGTGTATCGCAATTAACGTTTTAGTCCCCGACATTTATGTTTATGGTCGTGTGGGGGGGTGGGGGGAGGGCTCAAAAATTTACTGGAAGGGAGATTTTCTTACAATTTAAAAAAAAAAAAATTGTACTTGTTATTTTTATCTATCACATAGAGGACATAAAGTCCATTATGTGATGATTTTTTGCTGACAAGTCCTCTTTAATAAGACTTCTGGGATGCTTTCTTTCCTGACCCCAAGGAAAGTGAAAACATATTTTTTGTTTCAATTAGGGTGTGAAAGGTTTAGCCTCTATCAGTTTTATTTTTCTGTTCTTTTGGGGAGTCCATATGCAGTGCGGACATGGACACATCCCACTCTACTCTTTAGGCTCTTCGATCCGAGATACCAGACAGAAGGAAAGGGATCCCCTTCTGGTGTGTGTGTGTGTGTGTGTGTGTGTTTGTGTTTGTTTGTTTTTGCGTATCGAATTAGAGGTAGGCGGGTGTAAATGGATACAAGTCCATTTACATCTGGCGCTCCATAGAGGTGAATGGAGGCTCCAATTGGGTCGGAACAATCGTGTAAAAGAGGCCTAAGGCTTTCACACTGATGCACTGCATTTTACCTGCATTGGGTGTGCAGGTGCAGCACAGTGCACTTGGGGCTTTCCTGCAGGTTTTTTTTAATTTTTTTTAAAGATATTTATATTAGTTTTAAACAAACCAACATACATAGGAAAAAACACAACAAAACAAAAGAAAAAAAAACGCAATAGTACCAGTCGGACTGGTTATACAGAGGTGTACAACAATAGGCAGTATGCTCAGTCTCTGAGAATACCACAGGTAGCATTGTAAGATATACATAAAGGCACAGCGCTGCACCTGGGAATCAGTTTGAAAGCAGCCTAGTAACCACTGCAGAACAGATGGATAGATAGAGAGATCCACACGCAATGTCTTTTTAGTCATAAACTTACCTTTAATAGCAGTCTTCCATTCAGGTATCGCCAGCTTTTGCTGTCCCATGCAGAGTGCGTCTGCTATCACTACACTTGTGACAGGAGCTGGTGCTATACAGTGCTGCAGACGCCCCCCCCCCCGCCCTCCTCTTCCATGTGGCAGCAGTATGGGGACAAGTTCCCTGCACCAGCTGTCCCTGCACCGCGTCGCTCATACACACAGCTCTGTGTGTAAGTGAACTACAAGCCCTGACATCCTTAGTTGGCTGTAGGCTTGTAGTTCTCAATGAACTACCAGGGCACTGTGGTAGTTCATGGAGTTTTCCTGTCAGTGAGTACACTGACAGTGTGCAGGAGACGTGCACTGCATTAGTGATCTACAGAGCTCTGGTGCAATGCTTTACAGGCTCCTACTACAAAAAATAATAAATGCACATTATTTTTACCTGCAAAAGGATGTGCATTTATTATTTTTTGTAGAAAGGTGAACTTATCCTTTGTGCTGTTTTGACTTAAAAAGAAAATACTCATTCATACACCTGCTACCTAACACCCAAGTTCTCAACTGGTTCATCTTCTGCATTTTAATTGTTGTATTTATGTCCTTTTCAGATGGCCGAGTTTCCCCTGGAGCCCATGCTGTGTAAGATGCTCATCATGTCTGTACATCTTGGCTGCAGTGAAGAGATGCTGACCATTGTGTCTATGCTCTCTGTACAGAATGTGTTCTACAGACCTAAGGTACAAAGCGCGCTTCAGTGTTTTATGCATGTAACACTATTAAAGCAGTTCTCCAACCCATTTTTTTTTTTTTTTTTTTTTTTACACCCCTGCTTACCTTGTGGTGGGTACTGAATGTTTCAGATACTTAACCACCCATGGATCCAGCGGTGTCTTGCAGAATCCTGTCAGAATTCTGCCCCCGCTGGGTCCTGCACAGCCATCTTTTGTGTGACGTCATCCTGAGGCCCGCTGGCTCTTCTGGGTTTTGCCGATGGACCTCGATCACGCGCCACTATGGCCCATCCCCTCCTCCTTTCTCTATGAAGCGCTATACCTCCAAGGATATGTGACATGCATATCCCAGGAGCCATAGCAGGCATAATGCCTGTCATTCACCTAGGCAAATGACCGGCATTAGGGGGCGGGACAGAACTTAGAAAAAAAAAAAAGAGAAGTATGCTTTATTTTGGTGAGGAAAGGATTGAACTTCACAATAAGGGTAAAGTTCTGCTTTAAGTTGATACAAAGGCCTTCAGATTGATGGCATTTTTCCAGACTTAAAGTGGCCAGCCTATGGACGGTCTTATTCCTAATAAGTAGATGTGCTTCAAAACAAGCCTTCAGTGGCCTCTGTAGCTGCATACACCATGGTGTAATTGATCCTCAAGCTTTATAACGGATGCAATAGAGTCAGCAGCTGAGCTCACCCTCCCAGCAGTGACTCGGCACCTTCTTATCTCTAATGTAAACACAAATTGGCAGAAATAGCTGGATTTATTACTTCTGTGTTGTTGGGAACTTTGAGGATTGATTGCTTCAGGGATCAGTAGGGGCATATTTTAAAGCTTGTTTAAATATTGAAATAATTAAGATATATAAAACATAAGTGTATTGTTTTGCTGCTTACCAGTTTTTAGATGTGGTTGCTGAAATTGTTGTTATTTTAGGCTAAGAACTAGACACGTGCAATTTTGTTTAGTTCGTATTTGTTTTTTAACACATTTTTTACAAATTCGTTAATTTCCGAATTTTTCAATTTCTGAAATTTAGAATTTCTGAAAAAAGCAAAAAGACGAAACTAAAACAAACACATTTTTTGTCAGTTCACATGTCTACTTGCAAGCTGTCTTCTGTAAGCTACCAGTTCCCATGTAATGAAGATAAGGAGAAGAAAACCTCTTTGTAGTCTAAATTAGGAGAGCAACCTAGGTGACAATCACGGCTCTCTGTAGAGTGTTGACTAGTAGATACAATGGTGGAGCTAGTGTTGCCAACCAGGGACAGTCTTATTCACAAGATCACCAGGTAGAAAAAAAGAAAACGAATGCAGCCACAACATCTAAGGGCAGTTAAGCAGCAATGTATTAAAAGTTGGGTTTAGATGCACGTTAAATGTCTGTAGCCCACAAGTTCATTTTATTGTTTTGAAACTATTTCTAAATTGATCAAATGATCATTCAGTTTGCTATTGCACAACGGTCCTGTATTTAGCCATGCTGAATATGAAAGTTATGGGCAACAATTGTGTTTTTTACTAGTATAACATAAGGCTTAAAGGGGTGTTCAGCCGCCTTCTTAGCCCTTTTCCTCATACTCTCAGTCCTTTTGTGAACAGTAATCCTACTGTTAATTACAATCATTTGATGAACAGAAATATTTCAGAATTAAAATCCACGTACAGCTCCACAACTAAAGCATAACAATGCTGTGCTTTACTGGCAAGTTGTGCTGGCGAAAGTGAGGCTTTGTGTAAAGAGGCTCCAATGTGTTTAAATATGTACCAGTTGTAAGAAGAACAGATTCATGGTTGGCCTCTAATTTATAGGACAAACAAGCACTTGCAGACCAGAAGAAGGCAAAGTTTCACCAGACAGAAGGAGACCACCTGACATTGCTGGCTGTGTACAACTCTTGGAAGAACAACAAGTTTTCCAACCCATGGTGCTACGAGAACTTTATTCAAGCTCGTTCACTCAGGCGTTCTCAAGATATTCGCAAACAAATGTTGGGAATAATGGACAGGTATGTTGATTGAATTCAAACCTGAATGTGTGACACCAATGTTTTGTTAAGTAGAGGCAATTAAAAAGTCTGAAGTTTGACCAGAATCAAATTATCAAGTGTAGGAATTATTGTACGTAATAAAATGATATACCATAACATTATTTTACATAACATCCTATTACATAGCATTATTGAACATACAATGCATCCGGAAAGTATTCACAGCGCTTCACTCTTTCCACATTTTGTTGTGTTACAGCCTTATTCCAAAATGGATTAAATTCATAATTTTTTTTTATTCCTAAAAATGTTGCAAACCATACCCCATAATGACAATGTGAAAAGAAGTTTGTTTGAAATATTTGCAATTTTAATAAAAATCACATGTACATAAGTATTCACAGCCTTTGCGCAATACATTGTTGAAGCACCTTTGGCACCAATTACAGCCTCAAGTCTTTGAGTATGATGTTACAAGCTTGGCACACCTATTTTTGGTCAGTTTCTCCCTTTTCTTCTTTGCAGGACCTCTCAAGTGCCATCAGTCGGGTTCAAGTCTGGGCTCTGGCTGGGCCACTCAAGGACATTCACAGAGTTGTCCTGTAGCCACTCCTTTGTTATCTTGGCTGTGTGCTTAGGGTCTTTGTCCTGTTGGAAGATGAACCTTCGACCCCAGTCTGAGGTCCAGAGTGCTCTGGAGCAGGTTTTCATCAAGGATGTCTCTGTACATTGCTGCATTTATCTTGCCCTCGATCCTGACTAGTCTCCCAGTTTCTGCTGATGAAAAACATCCCCACAGCATGATGCTGCCACCGCCATGCTTAACTGTAGGGATGGTAAAGGTCAGGTGATGAGCGGTGCCTGGTTTCCGCCAGACATGACGCTTGCCATTCAGGCCAATCTTTTTCTTTTTTTTTTTTTTTTTCATCAAACCAGAGAATTTTTTTTTTTTGGTTTCTCATGATTGGAGTCCTTCAGGTGCCTTTTGGCAAACTCCAGATGGGCTGTCATGTGCCTTTTACTGAGGAGTGGTTTCTGTCTGGCCACTCTACCACCATACAGGCCTGATTGGCGGAGTGCTGCAGAGATGGTGGTTCTTCTGGAAGGTTCTCCTCTCTCCACAGAGAAATGTTGGAGCTCTGTCGGAGTGACCATTGGGTTCTTGGTCGCCTCCCTAAGACCCTTCTCCCCCGATCGCTCAGTTCGGTCGGGTGGCCTGCTCTAGGTAGAGTCCTGGTGCTTCCAAACCTCTTCCATTTATGGATGATGAATTCAATGCTGCAGAAATGTCTGTTCCCTTCCCCAGATTTGTGCCTCGATACAATCCTGTTTCAGAGGTCTACAGACAATTCCTTGGACTTCATGGCTTGGTTTGTGCTCTGCGATGCACTGTTAACAGTGGGACCTTATATAGACAGGTTTGTGCCTTTCCAAATCATGTCCAATCAACTGAATTTACTGCAAGTGGACTCCAAGTTGTAGAAACATCTCAAGGATGATCAGTGGAAACGGGATGCACCTGTGCTCAATTTTGAGTATCGTGTCAAAGGTTGTGAATACTTATGTATATGTGGTGTTTTTTTTATTTTTTAATAAATTTGCAAAGATTTCAAACAAACTTCTTTCACGTTGTCATTTTGGGGTATTGTTTGTAGAATTTTGAGCAAAATAATGAATTTATTCCATTTTGGAATAAGGCTGTAATATAACAAAATGTGGAAAAAGTGAATACTTTCCGGATGCACTGTATCATATTCTAACACTCGTTGCTGCCTTTGAATTGGATGTAAAGTCACTTTTTTATTCTGAAAAAGTTAGAGTAGTGGGGTTAAGGTCTGGGCTCTGACTAGACCATTTCAAAAGGTACATTCTCTTTTTCTTTGATCATACGTCACGGGACACAGAGCAGCCATAGTAATTACTATGTGGTTATACTGGCACACCCAAGACAATGAAGTCCCCCTCTATATAACCCCTCCCATACAGGGAGTACCTCAGTTTTTTTCGCCAGTGTCTAAGGTGTTGGTCACGGGTAAAGAAGTGCTAAAGAAAGCTCCGCTACAGGACCCTTACCGGGTCAATGAGTTATGCAACCGGATCCATTCAAGGTGCCAAGAAAAGGCCAAGGTGGCTTGTACCCGGGCCCTGTGGAAGAACGATGTTATGCCTGTAATGCTTCTCTTGGAGAGCTGGACCCTGGGATCCAGCACTTTGGTCTTTCAGCTGAATCCCAAACGTTTTCTGGCAGGGTGCTATACAGGTCCAGGAAAGAGGACCCTATAAAAGGGGACCCAGTTCCTGAAGGTCTGTCATGACTTGACCCGCCGTGATGGGTGAAGATTGGGTCTGTCAGGTCACCAGCAGTATCCTGCGCCGGGAAAGGTAAGTGAAGATAATCCTAGGAAATTATGTGGTTCACTTATGTATTTCTTCCTATTGGGTAGATGTTGTCTTGCCTGTCTTTCTCCACTAGAGAGGTGTGAAATCCTAAACATACCTGGTGTTTGCTTACCATGCTTCCCAGTGATGATGCTCAGTGCAGCAGGTCTTAAGATCTGGGCTCTGACTAGACCATTTCAAAAGGTGCATTCTCTTTTTCTGAAGCCAGTCTATGGTGGATTTACTGTGATGCTTAAGAGCATTGTCCTGCTGCATCACCCAAAACTTGGGAATTAATTTTCTCCTCGATTTGCTAGCAAGTGGTCCAGGTCCTGAGGCAGTGAAGAAAGCCCAAATCATGATGTACCCTCCACTATACTTCACACTTGGGATAATGTTTTGATGCTGGTAAGCTGTGCCCTTTTTGCGGCATACATAATGCTGAGCATTCTTCCTTAACAATATAAATTTTGCTTCATCAGTCCACAAAACATTTTCCCGGTAGCATTGTGATATGCCAAGGTGCTTTTTGGCAAACGTCAGGCACGCAGCAATTTTTTATTTTTTTTTGGGAGAGCAGCGTCTTCCTCTGGTGTTCTGCCATGTACACTCTGCCTGTTCAGACTTGCGTATGGTAGACTCATGAACAGGGATGTTTGCCAGTTCCAGTGATGTCTTCAAGCCTTTAGCTGTTGCATGTGGGTTCTTCTTTACCTAATTGAGGATTTGGCTGCTGAATTACCGGGCCATTTTTTGCGATTCAGCACTGCATCATTTTAAACAAAACAACATTTACATCCTTTTTTCCCCCACAAATAGAGCTATCTTTTGGTGGTATTTGATCACCTCGGCAGTATAAAACACAATATTTTTAACTTTTTACTATAATATCCCCATTTACAAAAAAGCTATTTTTTTTTTCTTGGTTTAGGCCGATACGTATTCTTCTAGGGTGGGAAGTGGGGTTCTGTGCTGGGACCAATCCTGTTTATTTTGTTCATAAACGACCTGGAGGATGGGATAAATAGTTCAATCTCTGTATTTGCAGACAATACTAAGCTAAGCAGGGCAATAACTTCTCTGCATGATGTGGAAACCTTGCAAAAAGATCGGAACAAATGAATGGGGTGGGCAACTACATGGCAAATGAGGTTTAATGTCGAAAAATTTTAAATAATGCATTTGGGTGGCAAAAACATGAATGCAATCTATACACTGGGGGGAGAATCTCTGGGGAAATCTAGGATGGAAAAGGACCTGGGGCTCCTAGTATATGATAGGCTCAGCAATGGCATGCAATGCCAAGCTGCTGCAACCAAAGCCAATAGAATATTGGCATGCATTAAAAAGGGGATAAATTCCAGAGATAAAACAATAAATCTCCCACTCTACAAGACTCTGGTCCGGCCGCACCTGGAGTATGCCATCCAGTTCTGGGCTCCAGTCCTCAGGGAAGATATTCTGGAACTGGACCGAGTCCAGAGAAAAAAAGCTAATAAAAGGACTGAAGGATAATAAGCATTTAAAGACTCGCGACCATTCATTAAAATTAGAAGAAAAGCGATTTAACCTAAAATGGCGTAGACCAGGGATATGCAATTAGCGGACCTCCAGCTGTTGCAAAACTACTAGTCCCATCATGCCTCTGCCTCTGAGTGTCATGCTTGTGGCTGTCAGAGTCTTGCTATGCCTCATGGGACTTGTAGTTCTGCAACAGCTGGAGGTCGGCTAATTGCATATACCTGGCGTAGAGGGTTCTTTATGGTAAGAGCGGTAAGCATGTGGAATTCTCTTCCACAGGCGGTGGTCTCAGCGGGGAGCATTGATTAATTTAAAAAAACGATTTAGATAAGCACCTGAACGACCACAACATACAGGGATATACAATGTAATACTGACATAAAAGCTTGCACACACAGGTTGGAATTGTGTCTTTTTTCAATCTTACCAACTGTGTAATATTACTTTTAGGTGGGTTGGTAAAGGGGTGCTTTTATGATGGATTACTGCTACCATTAAACACTATAATACAGACTATGCTCACTAGAGCCAAGAAATATGAGCAAGGGACTGCATGTGTGGAGTAAGTAGGCATAGCAAAGACTATAGGAGAAAAAAACACTGTTCCTGAAGCTCTGAGAGCTGTGAATCAAAACTTGTGTGGGGAAAAGGGATTGGACTCATCCAGAACTAGTGCAGCTGACAGTTCGCATATGAAAAATACAACATAAAATCAGCAAAACCAGTAAACAGCGCTCAGTAGCCTGGATAACCAGAGGCAGGGAAGCATTAGGAGTAGATTAAACCATGAATAACGCAGTATTGTTGTCCTCAACCACTTCCTGTCTGCAATATAGCAGAATGACGGCTGGAAAGTGGTTGCCTAGACTGAGTGTCAAATGACGTCTAGCAGGATAGGCCGCTAGCGCATGCCCTCAGTGATCTCCAATCAGTGATCTCCAATCCCTGTAGAGAGCCTATGACGTACGCTCTTTACCATGGGAACAGTTGTGTCCAATCACAGCTCATCACATGGTAACCAGGAAGTGCTGTTTATCGTCTTTTTCCCTTCTCGCACTGTCAAGGCACGAGTAGAGGAGAGCAGATTGGCTGCTCTCCTAACGGGGGGGTCCGCTCTGATAATCAGCGCATTGTTTACCAATGCAGACCCACCGAGGATGCCCACTAGAGCCCACCAGTGATGCCAAACGGTGCCCATTAAAAATGCCAATTGTTGCCCATCGGTGCCGCCTCATCAGTGAAGGAGAAAACTTACTTATTTACAAAGTTTTATAACAGAAAATTAAAAAAGAAAATAATAATTTTCTTTGTTTCTGTCTTTTTTTTTTTTTTTTTTGTAGCGGAAAAAAAAAAAAAAAACAGTGGTGTTCAAATGCCACCAAAAAAAGCTATTTGTGGAGAAAAAAAATCAACATTTTGTTTAAGGGCAGTGTTGCATGACTGCGCAATTGTTCAAAATGCAACAGCGCTGAAAATTGGGCAGCAAGGGGGTGAAAGTGCCCTGAATTGAAGTGGTTAATGTAGAGATTTAAATAAATGAATAAGAAGTAAAGGATACCACACTGGTAGCCATGGGTGAAGGGTTAATATCATCCAGACCAGCAACCAAACCGACATAGAGAGACGCCAGTAACCATGCTGTGGGGGATGGAAGCCTTTCGGGTTTGGAAACCTGTAGACCGGGAACCTGAAGCTGTGACTCTTTTCACGCGAACCCCCAGGAACAGACAAGCTTGCTTTTCATGCTGGTTTCACGGGCATTCACCTTCCTTCTACAATTCCTGCTGTCGCCGCAGAGTGACGTCATCCATGTGTGCCGGCCTTTACCAGGTTGGCCCTCCGGTCCATTCCACAGCATGTGCTACTGGATTGCAGTGACTCGTCCAGCTGGTGCCTCAGGTTCAGCCTCCCCGGTCTACAGGTTTCCATCCCCAAACAGGCTTCTGTCCCCCCCCCCCCCCCCACAGGATGGTTATTGGCTTCTCCATGTCTGTTTGGCTGCTGGTCTGGATCATGTTAACCCTTCAACCAGTGTGGTATCGTTTTGCTTATTCATTCATTTTATTCTCTATACATTGAGGACAATAAACAGTATTATCTTATTCATGGTTTAGTCTACTAATGCTTCCATGCCTCTGGTTATGCAGGCTACTGAGCGCTGCTTACAGGTTTAGTGATAGCAAAAACTATATATCAGCTGTGGGGTTAGAACTGTAGATGGATATGGTGAAATCATCTTTTTAGATCTGGTTCATGTATAGTTTTTGCTTTTATATATCGTTTTCAACATACAGTGGCTATAAAAAGTCTACACACCCCTGTTAAAATGTCAGGTTTCTGCGATGAAAAAAATTAGGCAAAGATAAATCATTTCAGAACTTTTTCCATCTTTAATGTGACCTATAAACAATAGAACTAGATTAAACTAATACTTTGTTGAATCAACATTTGATTTTATTACAGCACTCAGTCTTTATGGGAATGAGTCTATCAGCATGGCACATCTTGACTTGGCAATATTTGCCCACTCTTCTTTGCAAAAACACAAAATCTGTCAGATTGTGAGGGCATCTCCTGTGCACAGCCCTCTTCAGATCACCCCACAGATTTTCAATGGGATTCAGGTCTGGACTCTGGCTGGGCCATTCAAAAACGTTTTAATCTTCTGGAGATGCCGTTCCTTTGTTGATTTAGATGTATGCTTTGGGTTGGTGTCCTGCTGAAAGATGGCGTTCCTTTTCATGTTCCGCTTTCTAGCAAAAGCCTGAAGGTTTTATGCCAATATTGACTGGTATGTAGAACTGTTCATTATTCCCTACCTTGACAAAAGCCTCTGTTCAAGCTGAAGAAAAACTACCCCAAAGCATGATGCTGCCACCACCATGCTTCGCTGTGGGTATGGTGTTTTTGGTGATGTGTAGTTTTTGCGCCAAACCTATCTTTTGGAATTTTTCAGACCATAACAAATTTTCCCACATGCTTTTGGGAGATTTCAGGTGTGTTTTTTGCAAAATTTTGCCAGGCTTGGATGTTTTTCTTCATAAGAAAAGGCTTCCGTCTTGCCACTCGACCCCATAACCCAGACATATGAAGAATACGGGAGCTTGTTGTCACATGTACCACACAGCCAGTATTTAAGGTTGCTGTAGGCCTCTTGTCAGACTGCTTGACCATTTTTCTTCTAATCTTTTCATCAATTTTGTCCAGTTCTTGGTAATGTCACTGTTGTGCCATATTTTCTCCACTTGATGATGACTGTCTTCACTGTGTGCCATGGTATATCTAATGCCTTGGAAATTCTTTTGTACCCTTCTCCTGACTGATACCTTTTAACAATGAGATCCCTCTGATGCTTTGGAAGCTCTCTACGGCCATGGCTTTTGCTGTAGGATGCAACTAAGAAAATGTCAGGAAAGACCTACTAGGACAGCTGAACTGTATTTGGGGTTAATCGGAGGCACTTTAAATGATGGCAGGTGTGTACTGACTCCTATTTAACATGAGATGGAATGTGATTGCTTAATTCTGAACACAGCTACATCCCCAGCTAGACCCCTTTCACACTGGAGCATTTTTCAGGGGCTACAGCGCTAAAAATAGCGCCTGAAAATAGTGGCTCCATTCACTCCAATGTGAAAGCCCTCACTGGCAGGGCGTCATAAAAAGTCCTGCCAGCAGCTTCTTTGGAGCGGTGAAGAAGCGGCAAACTCACCGCTCCTCCACCAATCTTCCCCAATTGAAATCAATGGGGCAGCGCTGCTATACCACCGACAAAACGCTGCTGCGGCGACATTTTGCAGGCTGATTTAACCCCTTTTTGGCCGCTAGCGGGGGGTGTTAAAACAGCCTGCTAGCGGCCGAATAGCGCCGCTAAAAAGAAGCTAAAATAGCACCGCTTTACCGCTGATGCTGGTGTGAAAGGGGTCTTATAAGAGGGTGTGCACACTTACCCAACCACATTATTTTAGTTTTTTTATTTTTATCTTTGTCTCCTATTTTTTATTTTATTTTTTTTTACATCACAGAAACCTGACATTTTTTTTTTTTTTAACTCTTTATTTTAAATTTTTTACAATACAATACAATACATTTCATCTTTTACACTTTCCCCTATTTCATAGTCTCTCATCAATCACACACATTCTCTATGATCTGTATTACTTGAAATTCGCTTCTGCCGTTTCCCTAGAAACCTGACATTTTAACAGGGGTGTGTAGACTTTTTCTATCCACTGTAGATGGTGACAAAAAAATAATACAACTTTAACCACATGCCGACCAGCTGCTGCAGTTGTACTGTGGCAAAATGTCACGGCTTGGCTAAACAACGTTCCCCGAGCTAATGCAAGTTCCCGGCAGTCTCGATCACCGCCGGGCTCCCGCGCTCGCTCGGGGCACACGGAGAACCTGGAGCACACAGTTTCCAGTTCTCTGAGCGGAGAATTGACAGATCCTCTGTTCATGCAGAGTATGAACAGGCGATCTGTTCGTTTCTCTGCACAGTCCCCTCCCCCTTCAGTTAGAACCCAAACTAGGACCCACATTAACCCCTTCACTGCCCCCTAGTGTTAACCCCTTCACCGCTAGTGAAATTTTTACAATAATCAATGCATTTCTAATCACACTTAATCATTTGCTGTATTAATGCCAATGGTCCCAAAAATGTGTCAAAATTGTACGATGTGTCTACCATAATGTCGAAGTCACGATGCTGATCGCCACCATTACTAGTTACCAGTAAAAAAAAAAAAAATTCTTAATAAAAATGCCCTAAAACTTCCCTATTTTGTAGACACTAACTTTTGCGCAAATGAATCAATATACGCTTATTGTGATTTTTTTTTTTTTTTATTTACCAAAAATATGTAGAAGAAATGCGTATCGGCCTTAACTGAGGGGGAAAAAAAAATTTTATATATTTTTTTTGGGGGATATTTATTATAGCAAAAAGTAAAAAAAAGTGTTAATTTTGAAAAAAAATGTCGCTCTTCTTTTGTTTATATCGAAAAAATTTAAACTGCAGAGGTGATCAAATATCACCAAAAGAAAGCTCTATTTGTGGAAAAAAAAAAAGGACGTCAATTTTGTTTGGGAGCAAGTCGCCCAACAGCGCAATTGTCAGTTAAAGCGACGCAGTGCCGAATCGCAAAAAGTGCTCTGGTCTTTGGCCAGCCAAATGGTCCGGGGCTGAAGTGGTTAAAGTGTAAGTTCACCTTTTACAGAAAATCTGTAAGGTGACCTTACCCTGGGGAAGCATTTATCCCCCACGGCTTTCTCTCCTCTCCTCAAAGTGCTGACAGGTCGGGCTAGATGGATTCTGATTGGTCAGCTCCATCAATGTGAAGGTGCTGACCAATTTAGAATTACTCTGGTCTGTACTGGTTAAGCAGTATGAATAGAAGATTAAGCTGCATGGATTTCAAATCCTTGGACCAGTGAAGTGGCATGCCCGCGTCAGACAGCGGAGGATTGTGGACTCCAGTACAGTGCCACCGGGGGGATGGGGGATATTTTCTCTAAGGGTGAATTTACACTTTAAAGACAGACACAATATTATCGGGTCATGATGGTAAAAGGAGGTTGTTTGCTTCGAAGATTTTATAGTCTTGATAAAAATGATTCCATTGTGTACAGCGAGATCATTTATATTAACAAACAATTCCAGGCAGGAAGAAAATAATTTTAGATGTGTCCAGGAACCTTTGCAACGGTGCTAAAGTCAGTCCAGTTTACCTTTTTTTTTAATTTGAGTTTTATATTGGTTGCAGTCCTGATTCTTTAATGCCCCTACACACGGTCGGACTTGCCAACTGACTAAGCTCTGTCGGCATTTCTGACGGAAAGATTTAGAACATGTTCTATATACAAGTCCGATGGCGCAGAAAAAGTCTGATGGGGCATACACAAGGTCGGAATGTCCGATGAAATGCTCCCATCAGACTTTTTCTGCCGTAAAGTCCGGCCTTTTGTAGGCGGCATTAGACTGCAAAAGGCATATAGTGTGAAACATCTGCTTTGCACATTCCTGTGGTTTAGGTACTGGTGCTAACAAGGTAACTGTTGAGAAGACAAAACAGCTTGGTAAGCTTTAGTTATGCCTGAATTAAAAAAAAAAAAAAGCCCTGGGCAGCAACGCCATGAAAACTTCATGCATGCAGTTTAAAGTTTGAAGAAACCCGCTAGTAAAATATTGCAGGCTTCCATTGCTGACCTTTTTATTGAGTATTTTCATGAAATCATACAGAAAATAAATAAACATTAAAGAAATAAATAATAGGATATGCACAACGTGGGATATGTGTCAGTATCCATCGACTATTTAACATATGAAAGATAAGACATATTCAAAGAACGTATATAGAGCATTTATAACAAGCAATCTACAGAATTATATATCATCCTGAGAGGAAACTTTAGGCCATATAGACCAGTATTTATCAAATTGTACACATTTGGAATTCTTAAGTGCCATCAAGCGTTCAAAAGTATAGTTTCTACGTACTGCAGAAATAACATCTGATAAATTGATAGTAGTGTTAGACTTCCAATTGCATAAAATCAGCAATCTGGTTTCTAACAGAATATGAGTTATAACTGATCTAAATGATTTAGGAAATTTGTCGATATTTATATGAAGAATACCTAAGACAGGGTCTGGTTTAGTGAGTATACCAGTAATGGTAGATATATGTTGAAAAACACTATTCCATAAGCTTTTAACCGTAGGGCAATACCAAAGCATATGTAATAGATTACCTAAGTGGCCACACTCCCTCCAACAGTTCGGAGAAAAACCTGTAAAGAAAGATGCCAATCGACAAGGAGTGTAATGCCATCTATTGGAGAGTTTAATAGTAAGTTCCCAGTGTTTGGCACAATGAGATGCAGAATGAATTTCAGAGAAGGCGTGGCGCCACTGAACCTCCGAAAAGTCAGAGCCGAGTTCTGCTTCCCATTTGAGCATGGCAGGTGTTTTGATAAATTGTAATTTATCATGTAGAAGATTGTAAAAATAAGAAATTCCTTTCACTTCTTTACTACTTGGATAATAAAACTGCCATAGTCTGCGTGGAATGGTAATTAAAGGAGAAGGTAAGGTTTGAAGTAACTCTAATATCCGAAATGCGTAAGGAGCCATATCAGTAGTAAGGTTATACTGCGAGGTCAATTGTGTTACAGATTTGAGCTTATTGACATCGAAGAAGTCAGATAGCATCGTAATTCCTATATTAATGAAGTCATTTATAGGGAAGTCGGGAAGTTTCGTCCTAAGAATAGAAAGAGGTATATTGTATGGTAAGTCTATAACGTCATCTTGATTAGTAGTTAGTGCATGTCTCCATGCTTTTAAGGAAATTTGGATTGTAGGGGATAATTTACGTAGGTCCCAAGTAGCCCAGCTATCAGTCAGTAAAAGATTGCATACGTTGGATATGGATAGTGGGATTAATGAATTTTCAATGTCTACCCAAACTGGTGGGTCTTTAGTCGGGAACCAATGTTTAAGTTGGTCCAGTCTAACTGCCCAGTAGTAGTCTTGAATATCGGGAAGCCCTGCCCCACCAAATCTCTTATGTGAGATAAGATTGTTCCTGGAGCATCTGGCTTTTTTACCATTCCACACATACTTCCAGCACATAGTAGTAAGTTTTTTAATAAAATGTTGTGGGATATGAAGTGGTAGAGAGCGAAAAACATACAGTATTTGAGGCAATATCAACATTTTAAATGCAGCAATCCTACCAAACCATGAAACCTCTTTCATTGAAAAGTCTTTGAGTTGAATTCCCAGTTTGGCAATGAGTGGTTTCAAATTAGATTTGACGAGTTCAGAAACTTTGGCTTTCAAGACAATCCCCAGATATGGAACACCTTCAGTACTCCATGTATATGGAAATTGTGATTGGAGATCAAGTTTAAGTTTGGGTGGAATTTTGAGGGCGAGGATCAAAGACTTAGAAAAATTCACTTTATAGTATGAGATCTTACCAAATTCTTGCAGGACCTCATGAGCATGTGGTAAAGAAATTTTTGGATTAGTCAATAGCAGAATGACATCATCAGCAAAAAGATTAATGGAGTGTTTAGTGTTGCCGAACTGGAAACCCGAAATCAGCGGGTGAGACCTTATAGTTTCTGCAAGAGGTTCCATCATAAGGTTAAAAATGGAAGGAGACAGGGGGCATCCCTGCCTAGTTCCATTTCTAATATCAAAGGGTGAAGATAAAGCATTTGTCGAGTATACCTGTGCAGTGGGGCAAGAGTACAATGCCAAAACAGCTTGAAGTATACGACCCCGGAATCCGAACTTACTAAGCGTCATCTCCATGTATGTCCAGTGGACTCTATCGAACGCCTTCTCTGCGTCAATAGATAACAGCAGAGAAGGCGTTCGGTGCAATTTAGCATGATACAAAACATTTATAATTCTCCTGGTTGCGTCAGAAGTTTGTCTCCCCTTCACGAATCCCATCTGATCATTTTTGACTAGTAAAGGAATAATATTTGATAAACGATTGGCTAATAATTTGGCATATACTTTGGTATCAGAGTTAAGCAGTGATATCGGTCTATAATTGGCCGGAGTGTCTGGTTCCTTACCAGGTTTAGGTAATGTAATTATATATGCTTTAAGCATATCTGGGGGCATACTAGCACTATCGGCAGTGTCATTAAATAAATGTGTGAGATAAGGTGTTATGACATGTTTAAATGCTTTAAGATATTCATTTGAGAAGCCATCAGGGCCAGGGGATTTACCGTTAGGAAGAGAAGAAATAACTTTCTCAACTTCAGAAGTGGTAAAGGGGGTATTAAGATATTCTAATTGTTCAGTAGATAGCGAGGGTAAATGAATGCGTTGTAGGAAATCATTTATGTTTTCCTTAGATGGTTGGTTCGTAGCGGTATCCTTATGTATATTATAAAGTGAACTATAGTATTCTGCAAATTGGTCAGCTATATCTTTAGGATGAATAATTTTTTGGTGTAATGTGGGGTGTTTTAAGTATGCTATCCTTGTCTTAGTGCGTTTTGCTTTCAATCTGTTGGCTAATTGTTTACCTGTTTTGTTAGCATTATGGTAGAAATTCAATTTTAAGCTTCTGATATGTCTGTCATATTGTTGAGATAAAATTTCTCTAAGTTTTTCCCTAAGGATAGAAAGCTTGTGAGTTATTACTGAGGTAGGGGATGTTTTATTTTGTGTTTCAAATTTTCTAAGATCATGGAGTATAGTTTGAATTTGTTGAGACCTCTGGTGTTTGGCTCTAGCCCCCATTTGTATTAGAATACCTCTCATGTATGCCTTATGGGCGTTCCATAAAACATGTGTTTTTGTAACTGAACCATAGTTATCTAAGAAAAAATTGGTGATGTGTTGTGTCAGTAGTTTGTTAGATGAAGGCTCTTGTACTAGTCTATTATTACACCGCCAGATGGGAGGTGAAGAAGAGACACCCTTCTCCATAATGGATAAGGAAATCGCTGCGTGGTCAGACCACGTAATCTCGTGAATGGCAGCTGTGGTTATATCTTGTAACAACCATTTATCAGTTAGAAACATGTCAATACGGGAGTATGAGCGATGCCTGTTGGAAAAAAAAGTGAAGTCCTTTTCACCAGCATGGAGACATCTCCACGCATCGAACAGTTCCTCTTTGTGAAGAATGGTTTGTAGAGCTGGTGTTGAGCGGATTTTGGCCGAAGATGTGTCCACTTGGGGGTCTACAGTAGCATTAAAGTCTCCGCATATCAGGACTTTACCATACTGCATAGACTTGAGTTTGCGAAGGACCTTATTGAAGAAGCGAATTTGATGTGTATTTGGTGAATATAGGTTAACCAGAGTGAATGGTTGAGAGTTTATGTCGCCTGAGACAATGATAAATCTGCCAGCTTCATCCGTAAACGAATCTCTGTGTTGAAATGAAAGTGAGTTCTTCAGGGCTATTAGAACGCCTCCAGTTTTTTTGAGAGGATTACATGCTAAGTAGATGTGTGGGAAGTCTTTGTGGGTACACTGTGGGGTGTTGTCTAGTTGGAAGTGCGTTTCTTGTACACATACAATATCTGCCTTGTGTTTATGAACCTCTTTCCATAAGGAAAATCGTTTGGCCGGGTGGTTCAAACCATGTGCGTTGATTGATAAGCAAGAGATCGTCATTGGTCCATTGTATAAAGGATATGGAGGATAGACATTAAAGTACTCACTTCAGTTGGTGTGAATTTTCCTGGTTGTTGACAGCCATCATATGGATTTCTGGAGTAGATGTAGGACGATAAATTGCTCTTGAGAGATCTGTGCATATCAAGGAAAAAGAAATAAAAAAAGAAAATATAGATAAAAAAAGGATCCATAAAGCGATCCAAGAGCAGGTGGAACTGCTAATGGTAACCTGAGGGTAACAAGGAACAGAGTATAAGGCACTCTTCCTAGGAGACATTCAAGTAATCTGTTGAAATTCTGTGCTTGGTATACCAGCGGATTTTTTAAGAGATTTTTTATGAGTCACTGCTTGCCATTCATTAGGGATATGTGATGGGCCTGCTATGGCGGGAAAGTTGGTGCTTGCATCAGGTAGTATTTTCCATCTACGTAGTAAATTTAGACCTTCATCCAACGAGGAGATCATGGTGGTGGTGCCATTGTGAATAATGGATAGAGTGGCAGGGTATTTCCATTTGTGAATGATGTTATGATTCCTTAGGGCTTTTGTAATAGTTATAAGATTGCGTCTGCGTTGTAAAGTATGTCTAGATAGGTCAGGGAGCAATTTAACATTAGCAAATTGTGGGGGTAAATTTTCTTGTTTTCTAGAAATTTGCAAAATTTGATCTTTAATGTGGAAATAGTGGACTCTTAGAAGAACATCTCTGGGAATTTCTGCAGGCAGAAATGACGGTTTAGGAATTCTATGAATTCTGTCCACAATGAGGTCTTGTGCTGTAGCCTGAGGTAAAAAAGTTGAAAATAAAGCTTGGGCAAATGGTAGTAACTGATTCGGGGGTACCTCTTCAGGGATACCCCTCAATTTGAGGTTGTTCCTCCTGGAGCGGTCCTCTAGACTTGCTAGTTTGTCTTTAATCCATCCTATTTCTTCCCCCTGAGCTGCATTTGAGTCGACCATTACATTATAAGCTGAGGTAAATTCCTCCATTTTGTGCTCTGTTCTGTCCACTCTTAGGCCTAGTGAGTGCACTTCTCTTTTACATTGATTAATCCCCCTGACCATATCAGCCTGTAGTGATGATCTCAGTGAAATCAACATGTCTTTTATTATAGTGTCAGACACGGGCCCATCTGTTGTAGGAAAGTCCATAATTGATTCTCCTTTCATGGTATGCTGGCTAGCTTGGTATGAGTGTGGTTCGCTTACCTCCATGGCCGGAGCGTTTTGCGGCCTAAATGGGGATTCTCTCCTCGGCCTGGATTTCACTGGGCTCCGTGTGGTAGGCGTTGCGGGACCGGAGGATGAGTCGCTGGGAGTCTGTAGTGTGTGGCCATCGGTGCGGTAGGTTCCGGACACGTCCTCTCCCAGACTCTGAGGTAAGGTATGAGTGTCAGCATTCCCGCCGTCATCGCCATCTTGTGAGGCGCCGTTCGTGGCGCAGTAGCTCGCTATTTTCGGTGGCTGTGGCGGGTTTTTCCTGTGCCGGCCCATCCCTAGTGACTGCCTCCGGTTCTCGGGATCTCACTGACCTTTTGTGGAGGTATGTTTCCGCCGGAATAGTGTGTGGCTGACGAATGTCTCCTGCGGACGAGCGGAGCTCCAGGTTAAGCGGCCATCCTGGAGTCCGGTCGCCACGCCCCCCCGTAAAAAAAATATATTTTTTTAATACTTTCACTGCCGTCTCTTTTTATATGTTTGTTTTATCTGTTTCAGTTAAAATGATATTCTGATCCTTAAATTGTTGCTCTTACCCATAATGCATAGTGTAATGTAAACATCCATCTGGTGTGATTTCTCTGTAGAATTCAGCTGCGAATATATTTGCATTGATTTTTATGTTTATATAATTTTACAGACATAAACTGGATGTCGTGTCCTGTGGTAAAGCGACAGTAAGAGTACAGAAAGCTATATGCAGTGGTTTCTTCCGAAATGCGGCCAAGAAGGACCCTCAGGAAGGCTATAGGACTCTCATAGACCAGCAAGTGGTCTATATTCACCCATCCAGTGCTCTATTCAACAGACAGCCAGAGTGGTAAGAAAGCTACAAGGGTTTTCTTTATATTCCAATAGATGTCAAGGTGTAACTTTGAGAATTTCATTGTAAATCATAATTGATAGTAAATATATGCTAATTTCATAATTACAAATTTATAAATGGTATTCTGTTAATTTTTTTTAGAGTTCAGTTATTTCAAACAGTGAGGCCCCTTTCACTCTACTCTGTAGCAAAATCGCAGTAAAAACACCTGCTTTTTTTTTTTACCGGGATTTTGCTGTTTCAGATGCGTTTCCCTGCGTTTCTGGTGTGTTTTTGGGGCGCCTGCACCTGTGAAAAATGGACATGTGACTCAAAAACGCAAATCACAGGTGCGTTTTTACCACAATTTTGCTGCGTTTTCCATTCATTTCAATGGGAAGCTACGTTTTAAAAACCACACCAAAGATGCAGCATGCAAGACTTTTTAAACCGCACCCACAGTGCAGTGGTTCTTCCCCAACTACTCGCCGATACCGATTACCAATATTTTTATATTTTTTTCGTATATAGATCGCGTGACATTTTTAAAACACAATACACATTAGGTGGCACTGATATGCAGCACTGACTGGTGGCACTTATGGGTATTGGGCGGTGGCAATGATGGGCAGGCACTGAAATGCAGCCAGCAATAAATGACATGAGGAAAGGCTGCCTGCGACACCCATCTTGGTACTTCTTGCACTCGGCCACATAAAAGCAGCAGCGGACATCTTGTTGCACCCAGCCTGAACTATATGGGCTGGGTGTTACAAGATGTCTGCCGCTGGCTTACTGCGGCCGAGTGCAGGGGGTACCAAGATGGGCATCACTAATGGGTACTCGCTGCTGGCACTGTGGGCGTTTTTATTGTAATTAGGGGACTGATTATCAGTGCCCTGATTACATGACTAGATGTCCTCTGTGAGGAGATGCCGCTGATCGGCTCTCCTCTCACTCTCAGGCGAGGAGAGATGATTATCGGCATCTCAGTGTTTACATGTGACCGGCTGTGATTGGACACAGCCAATCACATGGTTAAAGAGCCAAGGCTCTTTACAGAGATTGGGGTCACGCCATGTCCTAACACGGCGTGATCGAGAGCGGCCGTTCTGGGCGCCGTCTTATGACGTCCACCCAGAACGAGAGCCGCACCTCCCCGTCGTCATTTGTCGGTGGGCGGGCGACAAGTGGTTAATCATACGCTTCCAACACAGATCTGAAATCGTTAATTGTGCACATCCAACTGTGATCTCATCTGCCAGCAATGAAAGGGTTAATTGTTTCTAGCGTCGCTGTGTGAAATGCGTCTACCTGTTTGCCTGTTCTGTGGTGTTATTCATGTTACGGACTTAACAATAAAGAGATTCATCACTACCTCGGTGTGCAGCCATCCATTCTTTTTTTTATCCAATCATGTCTAGTAACCAGGGATCTTCTAGCAATTAAGCTTTTATTGCTAGAAGGTCCTTGGTGACTGGACACGATTAATCAAATGGTGGAACTACCAGGGTCACAAAGGTCACACTTGCGATCAGCCCATGGCGTTCAGGAAAGGGGCCCGCTGCGGGACCATAATAAAGGGCCTTGGACCTAGTGGCTTGGGACCCGGGACCAATAGAAAGGAACTTCAAGGTTCTAGTAATGTCTCTGAGAGGAGGGCAAAGACCAGGAAGCGATTGGCATACATTTTAAATGAGCGCCAATTTAAAAAATGGAGAGCATTTGATCACACCTCTGTACATAGTGTGCACTTCTAATTAAGTAGGTGTGGATGAGGGAAACTCCCAATTCGTATTTTAATTCTTCCTCAGGTGAAAGGGACTGTACAGTTACTATTTTTATATTTTTTTCTAAATCAATTGAACTAATGTCCATAACGAGTTATAATGTAGTCAACCATATCTACAAAGATTTTCTGCCTTTACATAAGTAAAGGTTCTTGATTATTTTTTTTTATTTTTATTTTTTTAATAGGGTTGTATACCATGAGCTTGTCTTAACCACCAAGGAATACATGCGGGAAGTGACCACTATAGACCCCCGATGGCTAGTGGAGTTTGCGCCAGCTTTCTTCAAAGTCTCTGACCCGACCAAGCTCAGCAAACAGAAGAAACAGCAGAGGCTGGAGCCCCTGTACAATCGCTATGAGGAGCCCAATGCCTGGAGAATTTCCCGCGCCTTTAGACGGCGGTGATGTGTTTTCAGTCAAAGACTATTTCTGGACAATTGCAGGTGTACATTGTAGACTTTTCTTTCATAGCAGATCTTGTCTCATTCAAAGTCTAATTCCTGTCAAGACAACTATGCTCAGATGCCCTCCTGTATGTTTCCCCGGCCAGCTCCAATAAATGCTACCAGGTGCAGGTCCCGCCATAAGACCTTGTCTGAGTTGCTTTCCCTACTCTATGTAGAAAGTGGGGCCACACACTGTTTATGTAAACCATGGTAGTAAGAATCTGTGAAATTTGTATTTGGGGGACACAATAAGGGAAGGGTAACAATTGTGCTTTGGATGAGAGGTTTTGTGTTTTGGGGGGAGAGACAATTTGCGCTGGAATTTGAGGGATTTGTGCTAGCAGGCTCACACCAGGTCAAGTGTGGTAATGTGTGCAAAGTTGTGCGTTTTCCCGCTCCACACAAACATGCGCTTCCTTTTGCAATCGTGTGTGTGTGCCATTAATTTCTAATGTTACCCCCCACACATCTAGCAAATGCACGTGCTGTTTGTCTCCGCTTACTGTATGGTACTGCACTAACATGCATTTTGGTGCGGCACGATTAAAAAAATCATGCTGGCACCATTTTTCTGTGTTTCGCATACATGGAGCGGCCCATTAAAAAAAAAAAAAAAAGCAGTGCAGGGGAATGCGCAAAAAGGTGCACACACTCAGGTGCACCCCCTGGTATATATGAGCCCTCAGAGTGGTGTGCCCTGAGATTGTGTACAATTCAAAAGGGTTCCTTGACTTAATAGGTTGAGAAGCACTGGTTTACATAAACAGTGTGCGCCCTTACTTTCTACACTTTAAATCGGATAATTCCTGTGTTATAAAAGTTACTGCCTAACCTTGAGGTTTGACTACAAGTATGTTTTTAAAAGAATATGATTCCTTCATCTCCAACATTGAGTACAACATAAAACAATATTGGGACACAATAATGGGACGCAAAGGATAGCCATGATGAGTCGCTGAACATTTGTATTTTTGTGGGGGTACAGGAACAGCAGATGGCAGATACTGCCAATGTACAGTTGAATTTTCTATCCCACCTTTTCAATATCTGAATAGAATTTTTTATATGAATCGGCTGTGCCCCATCCTATTGGAATTCTTTTTTTTTTTTTGGTGTTACTGGGACTGGGTCTCCACTCCCTGATTTTGATTGGCTACCACAGCTACTTGCCTTGTTTTTATGTTGTCTGTTATGGTTCATCAAAAACAAAGGAATGACAAAATACAGTGGGGTGCTGTCTATCATTTATCCGAAATGGCTGTCAAGATTTGCAGTTAGTGAGAGACGATGCTTGCAGCAGGAAATTTTATACTTTATTTTAGGCTCGAAAACTTGGGGCGGAAAAAATATAAAAACGCATCATCATGATTTAATATGAATGCTTCCTTGGAGTTTAATGTTGACATTAATGTTTAACTTTGGTTCTTTTATATGTCAATACTGTTGAGGTGTTGTGTGAATTCTCCTACAGGACAGAATTTATTTGTATTATAAACTTGCTTTTTTAATATTTGAAGTTTTTTGTTTTTCTTCTGTATACCTTTTATCCAAAGTGTTTTTGTTTTTTTTTTTTTTTTAAATTGTCACTTGTATAACTGCATGACAGTTATAGCTTACCTCCAAAAATACAACAGAAAAGTACAGATCGTACATGTAGTACCATACAAAGGTTTATAGACACTGAAATGCTGTAAAGCAGGTGTGATTTTAAAAATCAAGCCAGGAATAGTTTTCATTAATTAAACAAAATAATGTCTTCAACTAAAAAAAACTGCCCTTTTTTTGTTAGAGCCAGATATTTCAAATCATGACCAAAAAATTCAGAACACCTGCTGCTATTTCTCTGCAGCCAGCCCTTGTGAGTCCTTTGGTCACAACTCTTTTAGAAAGACCTCTTCTGATGAGACATTTACTCACTAAATAAATCTAAACCACCAGCACTGTGTCAAACACCTATTGCATATGTGTATAAGGACATGTTGTCCGATCAGGTCCGCCTGTCCGTTTTTCTGGCATACCTGATTGGACGCTCCATTCACCTCTATGGAGCGACGTAGGTCAGCACTGACATCCGCCGCTATCCGGTCCACTAGATCCAGATAGATGGAGACCCTATTTTCCATCCATCTGGCGGATCAGATCTGATGAAAACGGACAGGCGGATCCGTTTTTCTTTTCAAAAGTGTTTATTGAGCATAAAACAAGTATACAGATATTACAAACATGGAGTAACATCCAATCAGAATCAATATGTGGAACTTATGTGTTACATAACGTAATGAACTCAAGCACATACATGGCTGCACATAAATTTCTGATATTAGTGTGTACAGAAATGAAACCTATCATAACGTAAAATAATAACGCATGAGCATAAAACATTACTTGTAAAAGCTTGTGATGTATGGGATGCTTACCAAAAAGAACAAAATAGATCTGTGTCTATAAATGATAAAATGTAGACCAATATCTCTAAAGCTCAAGAGTACAAAACTGCTATTATGGTAAGGAATTCTATACCTAGACACCCAAAATGGGATTAAACTTATGACAGAGATGGAGCTTTAAGGTATTTATGTGCATTGATATGAAGTCTTAACATAAGAGAGAGAATCGAAAAGGCTGAAAAGTTAAGAGACAATGGAGACGGGTATGGACACACTTGGCATTTAAACAATTGCTGGTAAAGCTATCGACAAGTCATTTAAAGACCCAATACATAAGAAGGGTTAACTTGACAAATATATCCTATCCTAAATGTTAATAATAGGAAAGGGGAACCTAAGGTGAGGGAGGATATGAGAGGGGAGAACAGGTAACATGCAAGGCCGAGCCAAAGGACCAGGAGGGAAATGTGTAGACCAGCTACACATTAAGTATCGGGAAGGGAGCTGTGGGATAGAAGAGTATCATCCTGTAAAGCTTGAAATTCTTGGGTAGTGGTGAATTGTAGCCAGCATCCTGTAAAGGATGAATTTAAATTGCGTTTCTTTGGCTTGATGTATAATCTCTTCCATTACAGCTGTTTTTTGAATACGAATAAACCAATCTTTAACCGTTGGTGGAAGAGTAGAGCGCCAGTTTCGGGGATACACATATTTGCCGCCATAATCATGTGCATGGGCAAGGAACGAAAATATGTGCGCATGGAGTGAGCTGGATAGTGTAACATAAATTGAGCTGGGGAGTATTCCAGTTTATAAGATGCGATATCTTGTATGAGTCTATGTACCTTTTTCCAGAAGGGTTGTATTTTGGTGCAGGACCACCAAATATGCAATAATGTCCCTAGATCTGTACCACATCTCCAGCACATGGGTGAAAGGGAAGGGCAGAATTGGTGTAGCTTAGAAGGTGTATTATACCATCTTGAGAGAATTTTAAAGGCAGTTTCCTGTACGCAAACATTCAAGGAACCTTTATGGGTGATTGAGTAAATGGAATCCCAGTAGTTATCAGGAATATGTATTGAAAGATCTTTGTGCAATTTAGCGATACTCCAATGATCAGTGTATGGTTGCTGTGGAAACAATAATGTATAGGACAAGGAGATAAGGTGTCGATGGGGTTCATTTTGAAGACACAAGTCTTCGAAAGGGGTTGTAGGGCGAGACCAAGTTGTATGGTGATCTTGTGCGTCTAAGAAACGTTTGATATGTAAAAATATCCAGTATGACATCCTCTTATTGTGAAGTGTGGAAGATATCTCAGAACAATAACTGTTTGTCCTGTTTGTAAAAATGCATAGCGCTAACATTTTCCTGTGGCCAAACATCTCTTAGAAAGGAAGTTGTCATACCTGGAGGAAACGTAGGGTTTAGTCTGAGTGGAGTTAAAGGGCCGTTAACTGACGATATCTTGTATTTATCACATGCATGTGTGTGGGCTCGTAATGTTGGGAGAATCAAGGGGTGAGCCATATATAGCTTCGAGATTCTATTAATAAGTATCCAAGGGGCCTGGGCTTTATCTTTGGTAGAATAGTGAACATTCCAATCAACAATCCTATTTAAGTGACTGGCTATCTGGTATTTGCTTATGTCTGGTACACCTAAACCTCCTCTCAATTTTGGGGAAGTGAGTCTGACAAAGTTTATTCTGGGGTGAGTCGTACCCCAAATTTCGTGCATATTTTGCGATATGTTGTAAAGAAAATTGGAGGAATATGTATAGGGACAGTCTGTAAAATGTATAATAACCTCGGCAGAATGTTCATTTTAATGATGGCTGTTCTACCAAACCAGGAAAAGAGCCCTACAGACCATTTTTTAAAATCCTCAGTAATAGTTCGTAATATTGGTTGATAATTAGAGTATAGATTTGATAACGAGGTAGGTATTTTGATACCTAAGTAAGGGAGCTATCATCCCATTTAAACAGGAAGTTTTGTTGACATTGTGTGCGTTGTGATGTGGGTAGGGTAATATTCAAGGCTGTAGACTTTGTAAAATTTATCTTAAGATTTGATAAAAACTTAAAGTGTTCAATAATGTGTCTTATGAAGATTTGGGAGCGTAATAAGCGGTTCAGATAAGAATAGCAAAATATCTTCGGCAAAAGCTGCCGTTTTATAGGTGCATTCTTTTATTTTAATTCCTTTTTATGTTCAGGTTTTCTCTAATGTTTCTTAATAAGGGCTCCAACGTCAGGATAAAAATCAACGGGGATAATGGGCAGCCCTGACAGGTACCATTGAACACGGAGAAGGCATTGGACAGGTGGCCGTTAATTCGGACCTGTGCAGTTGGTTTAGAGCTTAACATGAGGATATAGTTAAGCATACGTTCAGGTAGACCAATGGATTGTAAGGTTGCTATCATATAGTCCCAGGCCACTCTGTCAAATGCCTTCTCCGAGTCCAACGATAAAAAAAAAACGTTCATTTTGGATGTAGTTAGCCAATTGTGAATATTTAGGGCCTTGAGGGTATTATCCCTTGCCTCCCTGCCTGGGACAAATCCCACTTGATCTAAATGAATTGGGTCAGGGAGAAGAGGTTGAAGTCTAATGGCCAAAATTTTTGCATACCACTTAAATGTCAACATTTAATAATGAAATAGGTCTATAATTTGTAATTAAAAGTGGATCCTTTCCTGGTTTGGGGATAACCGTGATATGGGCAGTCAATAAATCACGTGGGGGTAAGGTAGGAATAGCATAAGAATTAAAGGTTGAAGTAAAATAGGGAGTTAAAATATGGGCATAAGATTTGTAATACCCTACCGCGAGGCCATCTGGGCCTGGGCTTTTGCCTGTTTTCAACATTTTCAATGCTGCCCCCGTTTCCTCTATAGTAAAGGGTTTGTCCAAAGTTTGATATGTTTCGGTTGTGATGGGCTATATTTACGGAGAAACTCCTTCATCAGAGTGTGTCTGTCTAGGTCATGTGCTGGAGGGTTAGGGGAAGTGAGATTATAAAGTTTTGAATAATATTGGACAAAATTTGCAGCAATGTCTGGTGTGGAAGATATTTTGTGACCCTTAGCATCTATGATAGAGTGAATTGTGTTAGCCTTTTTCTTACATTGTAGGGCTCTGGCTAGCAGTTTTCCCGCTTTTGTTGCCATATTCATAAAAGGATTTTTGACGTAACATGAATTTACGCCTAGTTAGTTTTACCTAATAAGTCAAGCAGTTGCTTTCTTAGAGTTATCAGGGAAGATAAAGTGTTGAGAGCCAACGTTCTTTTATGTGTTTTTTCTAGGTGGAGGATGTCACAGGTTAAGTCGTTGACTTTTTTTGGTGTGAGTTTACGCCTCTTAGCCGCTGTGGCAAAAAAGACACCTCTTACAACACACTTATGTGCTTCCCAGTGTATAGAAGGAGATGTCTCGGTGAAGTGGTTAGTTGCGAAATACTGTTTCAGGCAGTCTTCTATTTCTGCAGAGATAGATAGGTCTGTAAGTAGTGATGGGTCTTGTTTCCACGTGTGTGAACGGGTTTTATGCTCAGGAAAGGATAAACAAATGGAGATCGGGTGGTGGTCAGACAGATACATGGGGTCAATGGATGCGTTTTCTAGAAAGGGAAGGTCAGGTTGAGACAGAAAAAAGTAGTCGATTCTGGAATATTTACCGTGAGGAATAGAGAAAAAAGTATAGTCTTTACAGTCTGGATACATGGTGCGCCAAAAATCGTGTAAAAGCAGCGATTGTAATTCGCATTTGATTGCTTTAAGGGCTGAGTACGTCATAGAAAAAAGACAAGGAGAGGGGCGCCTCTGAGTATGTATCATATAGACATTTATTAATAAAAACAATATCCACTCACATCTAGGCAAGGAGTGTTGCATCCAGGTGGATCTCAGCAGATGGAGGGCTGGTGGAACTGCAAGTCACAGGAGTTTTCCCAGAGGCTGTCGTCCTTCTCAAGTCCTGGAGAAAGGTAGATGGGTGCAGCAGGTGGGGTAGGTATCCTTGCGGTGGTCCTCCAGTGGGGTGGTAGCGTCAATCCAGAGGGGAGAGAGTCAGATGGATATCGCTCCTTTTAATGTACAACAAGTGGGTTCCAGGTGGTACAGGGGGAGTGTTGGCAAACAAGTTCCATAAAAAGTCTCTATGGCAATGGGAGTAAATACAGAAGGGAAGGGGGAGAAGGGATGGTTGGTGTGGAGACGTTTATTGCGCCCTGTAGCCTGCTGTATGTTTTGTGCAGCCCTGTTCCTTGACAGGATGGTGTTTCAGGCACGGCCGTGTCTCTGGTGCGGGAACGAGGCTTGCACCGCAAACAGTGCTAGGCGCCGGGGCGTGACGTCATATCTGTGCGACGCGTTTCCGAGCTTACAGCGCTATAGATGATCAGTATAGCGGCGCTCCTTTCTCTCCCCTTGCTTGAGAAAGGAGCGCCGCTATACTGATCATCTATAGCGCTGTAAGCTCGGAAACGCGTCGCACAGATATGACGTCACGCCCCGGCGCCTAGCACTGTTTGCGGTGCAAGCCTCGTTCCCGCACCAGAGACACGGCCGTGCCTGAAACACCATCCTGTCAAGGAACAGGGCTGCACAAAACATACAGCAGGCTACAGGGCGCAATAAACGTCTCCACACCAACCATCCCTTCTCCCCCTTCCCTTCTGTATTTACTCCCATTGCCATAGAGACTTTTTATGGAACTTGTTTGCCAACACTCCCCCTGTACCACCTGGAACCCACTTGTTGTACATTAAAAGGAGCGATATCCATCTGACTCTCTCCCCTCTGGATTGACGCTACCACCCCACTGGAGGACCACCGCAAGGATACCTACCCCACCTGCTGCACCCATCTACCTTTCTCCAGGACTTGAGAAGGACGACAGCCTCTGGGAAAACTCCTGTGACTTGCAGTTCCACCAGCCCTCCATCTGCTGAGATCCACCTGGATGCAACACTCCTTGCCTAGATGTGAGTGGATATTGTTTTTATTAATAAATGTCTATATGATACATACTCAGAGGCGCCCCTCTCCTTGTCTTTTTTCTCCAGCTTTTATTGGACCTGGCTTCAGGCCTCTTCGGTGGCAGCCCTGACAACTCCATATGCCTTGCTGTGTATACCATATATACACATCCAGCCGCCATTTTTAAAACCCCCCCTTCCCCCTCCCTTTGTTTTTCCTGGACAATTGGGAACCTCTGCATAATAACGAGGTACCTTTTTTACTAGTTGAGTATGTCATAGAGGATGTGCCAGTTGAGGTGTCTAACAAAGGATTCATTGGAAGATTAAAGTCACCTCCTAAAATCAGGGTACCTTCTTGGAAGTCCGTTAAAAACTTAACGATATTACGGAAGAAGGAAACCTGACCACAATTTGGAGCATAAATGTTAGCTAATGTCATTTTATTGCCTTTAAAGGTACCCTTCAAAAATGGATATCTACCAAATTTGTCTATCAATGTGTCAGTGATTTGTAAAGGGATATGTTTAGCCAAAAAAATAGATACACCTTTTGTTTTAGTTGTGGCATCTGTTGCGTGAGAAATAGTAGGGTAGTTCATATTATATAATTTTGGTATAGAATCCCCACGAAAGTGGGTCTCCTGTACAAAAATATCTGCCCGTTTTTTGTTTCAGCGTCAATAATAATTGAGATTTTTTTCAGGTAGATTCAAACCCTTAGTGTTTAGTGAAACTATTTTAAGTGGCGTTGTAGGCATAATTGGCTGTGTAGAAGACATAACGCATACCAGGGTAAGTTATACCTGAGAATTAAAGGCAAACCACTAGAGATCGTAAAATGAAAAGTAGAGGATTAAAGTACGAACACTATGTATATGTTCAGTCCTATGGAACGGCCTTGGGGAAAGGAAATCAAGGGTTAATATGACTTGGGCACTTATAAGAAACCGAGTATATTAAAAGGATTTAAGGGGAACCGGCGGTAGGTGAGATCCTGCTCACCTACTGACTTGGAAGGGACAGACTGCCGGTCAAAGTCAGTGGTATAGGACAGACTAGTGTTAAGTGATACAGTAAACAGTCGAGAAACCACTGTGTGAGAGGTGACTAGTATAAGAAGAAATGTGTGAGAAACTATTTATAATATCACGTCGGACCGTGACACCCTATATAAAAAACATTTAATGTGTTAGAAGTACGGGGGGGTATACAATAGATCTGGAACTGTGGTTATTGCCTTAAATGGAAAATAAGTAATGGTCAATGATCCATCAATTAGGAATTTTGAGTGTATTTTAATAATTATAACCAAGAATAACATTGGTAACAGTGCACTTAGGAGTAAAGTAAGGTGTTAAGAATAGAATTCTGCATCTAGGATATTGCATCCGATATTCAGGAGCAAGGAGCAAACACCTAGGGTGTAATATAAGAACGAAAACCCTCATGACAATTCTATAATAAATAGGTAACAATCAACCTAATAACAGTGACCTTTATATTAGCTAAATATTAAGCAGGCCAGGCTTACATTTGAAGGTTTTTGTAAAGGATCCCTCGTATAGAAACTGTAATTGTGTGAATATATGTAAGACATTCACCTTATTGAGGTAATAGCTTAATTCACCACAAGATGGCACTGTGACCTGAGAAATAAAAAAAAAAGAGGTGAAACAAGGTTTCATAGCGCCTTATATGGAATCGCCATTTATCAGGACACGTCACAACAAGTCACATGTAGAGAAGTAAAGTACCACAGAAATGTTTCAGTAGAACGTCTGCAGGGTCTAAACCCATATATAACTACATTTTCAAATTGCAAAAGGGAGTTTTAATATCTCAGAAAACAGCTTCCCTTCCTAATATAATTCAGCGGACTATATGATAGAATACCTGAAAGTAAATAAAAGGTAAAACATAGTATATGTGCATCAGACATATTTAAACTAAACTGATCCATTGAAACAGAAGGAGGGTAGAAGGATGTTTAAGTATACTTCTAACGATCTCTGCGGGCTCTTCTCGTCAGCGGAGCCTCTGGAGGACTGGAAGATTGCGATGATGGAGCAAGATTGGTATGCAGTCTCCCAGTTGAAGGTGATCGACGTCTTCGGAAGTGAGAGGTTTGTGTTTCCATCATATCCATGCTACGAGGCCGGGGCTGTGGGCTAGAAATCTGAAATTCTGCATACCAGTTCGGTACTGGAGTAAAGGGAATGTCGAGGATGTGGCCGAAGGAGTCAAGTTCTTCAGGTGCCCTGAGTATTGCTGTACGCCCGTGGTTAGTAGCTGAGAGGGCAAAAGGAAATTTTCATCGATAGGGGATGTTCTTAGCTTGTAGAACCTCCAGTAACGGGCGTAGATCTCTCCTATTCTTAAGGGTTATGGCGGAAAGATCCTGGTATATAGAAATGGAATGGCCTTTATAAACCAACGATCGATTTACTCTTGCCTGCCTCAGCACATCTTTTAGTTTATAGTCCTTTATATAGCAGATTACATCTCTTGGGGGATCTGTGTCCCTCCCTTTTGGGTCTAAGAGCTCTGTGAATCCGGTCCATTGCAATGGTGTCATGGCTAGGTCTTTCAAGTAGCTGATTGAATATGGCTGACACTGTGGGTTGAAGCTGCACATTATCTATACTTTCAGGCAGGCCTCTCACCCTCAAGTTATGCCTTCTTCCTCTGTTGTCGAGATCTTCGACATGTTTCTGTACTTCCCTCAGCTGCATGGAGTGTGTGCTGACTGAGGCGCCAATTTTCCTCAGAGCAGAGTTGTGAATGGCAGTTTTCTGTTCTAACTCTTGCACCCTGCCTGCCATAGCCTGCAGTTCTTGTTTTAATTCAATAATGGCTGTGGTGAAAGTGTCTTTAATATCAGTTGCTACCACTGTCAAATCTTGTAGAGTAGGATGAGAAGTACTCAGTTTGCGCCATCATAGCAGGTGCCTGTAACGCCGGTGTCAGAAGAATGCCCTCTTGCTGCTGTGAGGTGGCTGAGGTAAATGACGCCATATTGGGCCTATGCGCTCCGGTTACCTCAGGGATACTATGGCTGTTCAGCACCCTGTTTCGTCTTGGGGATCTCGATCAAGAAGTCGACGAACTGCGGGAGGCTGTGCCCATACTCAGTGAGGCGAAATTATAGCTTGAAGGCCCCGTTTGGGTAAAGATAAGGTCCCGGTCCGACGGAGCTAGTGAGTTAAGCGTCCATCTCTCCTCACGGCTAGCCATGCCCTCGCGGATCCGTTTTTCATCCAATCTTTCAGAGGAGAGCGGGGCTCTGACAGGTCCATCTCAGCACAGTGAGCGGAGACGGACCTGTCATCCGCCTGCTCAACGGATCAATCCCACGCTGAAACAATTGCTGCTAAACATCAATAGTGTTTTTCACCACACCATGTGTGCCTATAAACTCAAACAATGTAGCGCAAAAAACATTAACAAAACAAAAATTGGCCAAATGTCACAATCTTTCCTTGATATCAACATTTTGTACAATCTTCTAAAGCCTTCCAATGCTTCTTATGCTCTAAGCAATATACACTATATTATCAAAAGTTCTGGGACACCTGCCTTTACACGCACATGAACTTTAATGGCATCCCAGTCTTAGTCCGAAGGGTTCAATATTGAGTTGGCCCACCCTTTGCAGCTATAACAGCTTCAACTCTTCTGGGAAGGCTGTCCACAAGGTTTAGGAGTGTGTCTATGGGAATGTTTGGTGATTCTTCCAGAAGCACATTTGTGAGGTCAGGCACTGATGTTGGATGAGAAGGCCTGGCTCAGTCTCCACTCCAATTCATCCCAAAGGTGTTATATCGGGTGCAAGCCAGTCAAGTGCCTCTACCCTAAACTCGCTCAGACATGTCTTTTGGACCTTGCTTTTTGTACTGGTGCGCAGTCATGTTGGAACAGGAAGGGGTCAGTTTGGTGTGGAGGAACTTGACTGGCCTGCACGGAGTCCTGACCTCAACCCAATAGAACACCTTTTGGGATTAATTAGAGCGGAGACTGTGAGCCAGGCCTTCTCATCCAACATCAGTGCCTGACCTCACAAATGCTCTTCTGGAAGAATTGTCAAACATTCCCATAGACACACTCCTAAACCTTGCGGACAGCCTTCCCAGAAGAGTTGAAGCTGTTATAGCGGCAAAGGGTGGGCAAACTCAATATTGAACCCTACAACTGAAAACGCCATTAAAGTTTACATATGTGTAAAGGCAGGTGTCCCAATACTTTTGGTAATATAGTTTTTGTGCTCACCTACCTTAGTGGGCCTCAATTTTCATCAAGGTCATGGACACGTGCTAATTAGACCTAGGGCCGGGGAAAAAAAAAATCTAATTTAATTTTGAATCGAGTTGTGAGTTAAAATCGATTCAGATTTGAAGAAAATCATTTAATTTTTTTCCCTTCAGAGTTTACGTAGCAGGGGGCGTGTCCAGAATGGCACTTGACACTGGGAGCCAGGGCCGGTACAAGGCAGGGGCGGGAGGGGCACTTGCCCTGGGCAGAGTCTTTTGAGGCTGGAGGTGGGGCGCCAAATTGCAAGCTGCACAATTCACTGATCCATCAAATCACTGCTGTTATAGTGCTTGGACTCAGTGGCTTTGCTATGGGGGGGGGGGGGGGGGACACTCGCCAGAGTGGTGACAACCAAAAGCTGGCAGTTGTAGCGGGAGCTGTTTGATTCTCAGCCACAGCGCCGTTGTTACTGAAAATATGCTGGCTGATGGCATCCTGTGGCTAGTTGATAGGACCGCCGGGATCCCAGCAACCAATAAGTTGCTCGCCCCACCCCCAGGCTCTGGTCTTCAGAGTAAGAGGAGAATGGAACTTTCTCCTACAAACCGGCCTGATCCCAGTGCCACAGCTTCTTCCTGTATGTCTTGTAGCTGAACTAAGAAGCGAACCATGATATAAGTAGGATCTCTGAGGACCCTGCTTTAAAGGGAATCTCCGGGGACTGTGAGCCAAGGGGTATCTGCGGGGACCCTGAGCCAAGGGGGATTAATTAATATAATTTTAAAAAAATCGACTCGTAAATCTATTTTTGTGGGGGGAAAATCGCTCAGCCCGAATTAGACCACACAGGAACCTCCACCACACTTGATGTATCTTCACGTCCTCTAGTTGCGATTGTCCTCTCTCCAATATGGGTACAAACCAATATCTAGTGATCTTTGTATATAGTGAGATGATGAATGACCAAATTTCTTAAGCTCACATTTTATTACAACACATAAGCAGTTCAAAGTATCTCTTGTCACTATAATAGTTGTGTGTCTCTTAGCTGCTCACCTCCTTAAGTGGATCTATCTCAAGGTCACACAGACTTGTAGGGTTTGATCCACCTTCTTTTTTCCTCAACCATATATCCAGCCATATGCAAATAGAAATGGGGCCAATAGTGCATACCACTAAAAGATACTTGATTTAAAACCTCCTAAGATATTCCACTCACATTAAAAGAGCTCCAATAGTGCTATATTATGCACATAAACAGAACATATAAATATTGACAAACGTATAATCAGGCCACGTTAATATTACGACTACTGTGTGGTTCTGACCCTCCCTTACCGGATGCAGGTATACCATGGGGTAGTTTGCCCTCTGGGGTTCTCCTCCTTCCCTCCAGGTCTGCGTCTTCTACTACCCCTCTCCCCCATAATAAATAGCTATATCTATCTTCTGGGGTAAATGGGTGTGGGGTTGACTACCCTGTTGCCCTAGTCTCCTCAGGCTCCAAGTGTCACAGGGTGTAGCTGATAAGACTCTGGGTTGTATGTGCTTGGGTGCTGTTTCCCCTCACTGTGCCTGTACTGCCAGACACGTGGCCCCTTGACCTTGGAGTCTGCTGGTCAGCACTGCTGCATGGGTCCCTTCCTGGGTTGATTTGAGAACCCAGAGGCTGTGGGAGCCATGCAGGGAAAGTATTGAAACCCAGCACCCTTTGGGCTTTGGGTTAATCAGTGGTTGGGGATGTTTCTCTTATTAATGCGGGGTGCACCAGTATAAAACTAAAGGATCAGCCTGTTGCTTCTATCATTGCTGTTTGCAGTCTTAAGTCCTTTAGAACCACTAAGGTCACAAAACCTTTCCCATTGCAACTGCTGCTCCCTTTCTATGAAGATTTAAAAACACCCTAATATGCTGCTACCTCTCGCCAAGCGCTTTTTAGCCTTGTACCCATTTAGAGAGGATTTTGTACAAAAGATGTCTACTTCAACTGTAGGCTCAGCAGTGTATATTGGCAAAGTGAAGCGTCCACCTTTACAAAAAACCTGCCTATGCAGGTAAAGGGATCTTTGTAGATTAAAACAAACTGTGTAGCTCTGACTAAAGATGAATAACTTACGATAGGGGTAGGCCATTTACATACCTTATGAAGCCTGACTGGAATACTCCCAGGATGTTGCTAAGTGAGGCCCAGACCTCACTGCTCACCTCCACCATCAAAGGAGTGAGCTCTTTCTCTGATTTAAACCTCCTCACATGCTCTTTCTCTCCCCTGATGCATTAGCTCTGAGCTCAGCATTTGAGAGCTCATTGATAGTGAAGGTGAGCAGTGACGACTAGGCCTCACTTAGCAATGTCCTGGAAGTATTCTAGTCAGGTTTCATAAGGTATGTAAATAGCCTACACTTATAGAAAGGGCATTATTCATCTTCAGTCAGAGCTTCACAGTTTGTTTTTATCTACAGATGCCCTTTATCTGCATAGGTGGTTTTGTGGTAAAGGTGAACTATCCCTTTAAAGCGGAGCTCCACCCTAGAGTGGAACTTCCGCTTATCGTATTCCTACCCCCCTCCGGTGCCACAATTTGCACCTTTCAGGGGGGGAGGGGGGTGCAGATACCTGTATAATACAGGTATCTGCACCCACTTCCGGGTCTAGCTAGCCGGAGCTGGCCTGCCCATATCCAAAGATGCCACGTTGTGTCTTGGGAAACACAGTTCCCAGGACACAACGGGGACCAATAAAGACGTGCAGCGCGACTCGCGCATGCGCAGTAGGGAACCGGGCAGTGAAGCCGCAAGATTCACTTCCTGATTCCCTGACAGAGGATGGCTGCGGGGGCAGCCGAGAGACGAGCGATCGCTCGTCATCTTCCGCTGACATCGCTGGAACAGGTAAGTGTCTATTTATTAAAAGTCAGCAGCTGCAGTATTTGTAGCTGCTGACTTTTAAAAAAAAAAAATTTCAGGTGGACCTCCTCTTTAAGGATCCAGCCAAAAAGAAGGAAGCCCACTCTAGAACTGTTCGTGCTGGCGAGACCTGCTTTTCACCCCTAAGACACCTTAAAGAAAGGTTTGTTGGAGGGTTCTTGTCTTCTCTCATATGCGGCTCGCGTCAGTATACATGTGTTGGTTAGTGCTCGGCTACGGAACACTTATATAACAAGGGCCTGATCACTATGGTTTTCTGTTGCTGGATCTGCTCTAATCTACTACTTGATACCATTGTCCAGAATGCAGATGGTGGCAAAAGCACTTTGGCAGAGGTCATCTTAGGAACAGACTGCACAGTCATCTCCCTTTTTTATTGCCTCGTCATACCCCCAAAGCTTGTTTATCAGTCCACCTGCAAGTTCTGGGGCTCAAACTCTGCTAAATCCTCAGCCTTCTTTAGCTTGGAGGTCCACCCCTGCTTTCCAGTGCGGCAGTCTGGTGCAATTCTCTACCAGTTTAGGTGCACGTTTTTTGTTACCTAAAATTGCACCTGAACCGGACCCAAAAATGCACCGGACCCTTTTTAAAACTGCACCACTGCCGCCTGCACATGTATGAACCGGCTCAATTGAAAGCCGGTCCGATTAACATGTTTATGCGAATTGGATGCGGTTAAAAACGCACCCAATTTGCATATATGTAAACCAAGCCTTACAGTTGGAACCTGCTTTGTCAGACAATGTGGCTTTGACTGCCTGGACGTTAGTCGCTCTGATGGGATCTTGAATTTTCAGCAATTGGCGCTGGAACTAACTCATCTATTGGCGTATCTGGGTCTAGTTCTAGACTCTGCTCAGCCCAGAGTTACTTCCACATGAGAAACTTCAAACTCTTGAATGCAGATCTCAAATCTGTGATTGAAGGAGTTGTGTGACTTCTACAATGCAAAGTTCTGTTGTCTTGGCATATGTCAATCAAGTCCTTGGACAGACAGATTTGTTTTGCTCTGAGGATAAGGATGTCTGAACCTTGTGATTCAAGAATCTTGCTCTGGAACTGGAGAAGTCTGGGCAGGGGGCTTGATTGTCATAAGACTATCGTCTTCTGATCAGCATCCTGGAAATGATGGGGATTTGGCTGGCTCAGCTCTCATCTGAAACTTCACATCTCACTATAGCAAAGCAGGCAAGAGAAATCTTTGTTGTGGAGTGATCCAAGAGGCTGTGGCATGCCAATCTAGTAAGAATCTGACATACTCCTTGGACTCTTCCAGATTGTCAAAACATTTGGGGTTTTATTTAACTAAAGGCAAATCCACTTTGCACTACAAGTACACTTAGAAGTGCAGTCCATGTAGATCTGAGGGGGGGGGGGGGGGGGGGGGGGGGGGGGGGGCATGCAAGGAAAATAAAAAACAGCATTTTAGCTTGCACATGATTGGATGATGGAAATCATCAGAGCTTCTCCTCATTTCAGATCTTCTCCTCAGATCTACAGCAACTGCACTTCCAAGTGCACTTACAGTGCAGAGTGGATTTGGCTTTAGTAAATAACCCCCATTGCTAGAGCTGCACGGTTCTGGCTAAAATGAAGATCACATTTTTTTTGCTTAGAAGATAATCATGATTCTCGTAGTGTAACAACATCTTTCACATTGCAACAAAAAAAATTGGCCTAACTTTTACTGTTTCGTTGTTTTTTTTTTTTTTTTTTCATTCATTGAAGTGTATTTTTTCGCAAAAAATTGTGTTTAAAAGACGGCTGGGCAAATACAGTGTGACATAAAATAATGCACCAATTGCCATTTTATTCCCTAGGGTCTCTGCTAAAATATATATAATGTTTGGGAGCTCCAAGTAATTTCCTAGCAAAAAATATTGATTTTAATTTAAACAAGTGTCAGAAAAAGATTTAGACTTTAAGTGGTTAAACTACCTGCATTTTACAGGTTGTAAAAAACTTGGCAAACTGCCTGGATTTTTTTCTTTACACAGAAGCTTCTCCCTTTGATCTAAGAAGGAAGAGTTACTTACAATGTTTCATGTTAAAAACTTGGCAGACTGCCTGTTTTTTTTCTATTGACAGCTGAGTGAGCAGATAAGTCTCTCCACTTGTTATATGAAAGAATCGTCAAACTCTGCAATAGAGATCGTCAGGAAAGTTGAATCGAGATCACGATTTTTTAACGATTTAATTGTGCAGGTCTACCCATTCATCACGATCTAAGGGAGCTAAGCGGGAGAAGTGGAGTTTCCCTTCTGATGTATTCTTACAGGAATCTGTGCTCTCTGACATTGTCTCCACACAGCACTGATTGATACCACGCCAGTCCCATGTCTAATTTTTCTTTTCTTTTTTCTTTTTTTTTTTTATCAAAATGAAGCAGAAACAGCTTATATATGTTTTTAATGTAACACTACACATACATATGTTTTTCAACCTATATGTTGATTAACCACTTGCTTACTGTGCACATATACCCCCTTCCTGCCCAGGCCAGTTTTTTTAGGTTTCAGCGCTGTCACTCTTTGACAATTGCGCCGTCATGCAACACTTTACCCATATGACATCTTTATAATTTTTTTTGTTTCACACAAATAGAGCTTTTTTTTTTTTTTTTGGTGGTATCTAACCACTTCAGCCCCCTTCCTGACGAGAGCACTTTTTGCGATTCGGCAATGCATCGATTTAAATTACAATTGCGCGGTCGTGCGAAGTTGCTCCCAAACCAAATTGATGTCCTTTTTTCCCCACAAAGAGCTTTCTTTTGGTGGTATTTGATCACTTCTGCGGTTTTCATTTTTTGAGCTATAAACAAAAAAAGAGCGACAATTTTGAAAAAGCAATATTTTTTTTACTTTTTGCTATAATAAATATCCCCCAAAAATATATAAAAAAAAATAATTTCTTTCTCAGTTTAGGCCGATACGTATTCTACATATTTTTGGTAAAAAAAAAAAAAAAAAAAATTGCAATAAGCGTATATTAATTGGTTTGCGAAAAAATTGTCATGAACCTTGAAATACTGAAGTATTTCTCCTTTGATTCTATTACACAGTGGGCACTGTCTTGAGGCTAACCCCATTCAGACGGCGCTGTGGTCTGGAAGGAATGCATTGTTCTGTGTTTGACCATTTGTTTATGTACTTTACCTCCTGGGGCTTTTCTGTGTCATTACACCTATCAGTCCTCCTATTCAAGCTATCGAACCAATCCCTGCTGACCCTGTTTCAAGTCCTAATTTGCATGGCCTAGAGGACCTAATTGAGGTCTACAGAGTACTTTACAATTGACCAATAGGAAAGTGGTTGTTGGGGGCGGCCTGGTGTTTGTTCTGAGCTATCACAACTGGATTCGAACAGCACATAGCTGTAGTTTGAATCCCGGAGCATCGAATGACCGAACCATCAGATGTTGCGTTCTGCAATGTGATTCCATAGCCGCAGAGGAGTGTCGGGAGAGTGGAACCGAGCGTGCAGGGGCTCGTTACAATTATAGTGTCTACAAAATAGGGGTTATAGTTTTATGGTATTTTTATTATAATTTTTTTTTTTATTAGTAATGGCGGCCATCTGCGATTTTTATTGTGACTGCGACATTAAGGCGGACACATCGGACACTTTTGATGCTATTTTGGGACCATTGTCATTTATACTGCGATCAGTGCTATAAAAATGCACTGATAACTGTGTAAATGACACTGGCAGGGAAGGGGTTAAACACTAGGGGGCGATGAAGGGGTTAAGTGTTTCCTAGAGAGTGCTTCTAACTGTGGGGGGGCTGGGCTACAAGTGACAAGACAGTGATCACTGCTCCCGATGACAGGGAGCAGTAGGTCACTGTCCTGTCACTAGGCAGAACAGGGAAATGCCTTGCATCTCCCTGTTCTGCAGCTCCGTGACACACCGGCGGACATAAAGTCTGCGGGTCCCACAGGCACGCGCACGAGGCGGCATATTCAAAGCAACGTACAGGTACGTTGCTTTGCACAGCCGTGCCATTCTGCCGATGTATATCGTCGTTTGGTTAATCACCACTGGGGTTTTTATTTTTTGCTAAACTAACAAAAAATTTGAAAAAAAATTAACTTTTCTTTGTTATAAAATTTTGCAAACAGGTCATTTTTTTTCTCCTTCATTGATGTGCGCTGAAGAGGCTGCACTGATGAGCACTAACCAGGTGGCACTGGTTAGCAGCACTAGTGGTCAGTTTGTGGGACCGATGTCCCTTTTACAGAAGCCGGTATTCGGCTTATTTTTTGTTCCCTTATGCTGTCAGCGTGAGGGGGAAAAAAAGAAAGTCAGATTACCAGCTTCTGTTTACATCATGTGATCATGAACGGTCATTGTCTGACAGCTGATCAAGTGGCAAAGGGCTGAGTCCCAAGGACTCAGTGATCACAGAGCACGCTGCAGGGGGCGCGCAAGCACAGGAGCCTGTCCATGTATGCCCTCCCGGGAATTTAACCTCACGATGTAGCCATCTTTCGGCTATAGCGCAAGTACCAAGTGGTTAATCAGGGAAACGGTATATAGTCAATGAAGGTGGGAGGAGAGGGGATCATGTTCTCACACAGACTGCAGAACTGAGAGGGAGATGCAGAATATGCACAGGGGAGAGCTGGAATGATGGAGGAACGTAACCTGACCACGCTTTCATGGAAGACAGGATCAACCAGGTACTGTAGAAGATGGAAATGGACAATTGAAAAGGCAAAAGCACTATGCTATAGCACGTGCTTGGGGGGTTACAACCACTTAAATCTCAAGGTGTACTTCATATGCGAATCCAACAAACTCCTGCAGATCTGTTAGTATATCTGTGTACATCCCGTATGGCCAGGCAGATAGACAGGAAGAAAGCAATCAACTACTACTGCGTTTTTTCTTTGTTGAATTTTTACTTTATCTGGCATCTCTTTGTGTCGGAAATAACTGGTGGCATAATATTTGATTCCCTTTTTATACCTGTTATTAATGTTTTGATATCCACCGCCTGCATTGTAGACCCTATGCTTGAAAAATGTAAAAAAATATATTGAAACAGAACTTTAATAGCACTCCACAGCACTGTGGAAGTACATTGAGAACCAGGGGCGTTGCTAGGTGTCAAAAAGACCAGGGGCTTCAGCCCGAATGCCGATAGTGGCACCGTGGGGGTACCCGGGGTGGTCGTGTCGTAGGTGTTTTTGGCAGAGCGGTGGGGTTGTGTGGCGGGGGTAAGCCAACTTGCTGGTTGCTGCCTGGCTTACTAGTGCTGCCCATCAATGATGCATCAATGACTCGCCTGCCTGACACACACTGACCTCACCCACCTGACACACTGACCTTACCTACCTGACATACATACACTGACCTCACCTTACCGGCTACCTGATATTCATACACTACACTGACCTCACCTACGACGAGTATTATATATACCTATGTTTAAAGCGGTTCTGCACCCATTTCATTTAGTAAATCTCTTTGCCTTCCAAATCAGGCAAAGAGTACTAAATGAAATGTGTTTTTTTTTACTTACCTTGTAATTGATGACTTCCTGTCTTCTGTCTCTTCGGGGGTGGGCGGGGTCTCTGCGTCGATCGTCGTCAGGCCGCACTGTCTCCTGGGATCTGGTGTCATTGTTCCCAGGAGTCAGTGCGGACATCTTCCGAAATCTCGCGAGATTTCGGCCACATCTTCCGAAATCTCGCGAGATTTCAGACACATCTTCCGAAATCTCGTGAGATGTCGGCAGATGTGCCGTTACTGCGCACGCGCGAGTAACGGCGGTGCATGCTGGGCCATCTAAAGTGCCTGTGGGGTTTCACATGCCCACAGGCAAGATGGACCCCAGCAGACAAGAAGAAGATGAAGATTTTTATCGGAGGAAAACCGGCGGCGATCGAGATGGAAGATGGAACAGGTAAGTCCCCCAATTGAGCTATATGGCCTTTGCATATAGCCCAAAAAAAAAAAAAAAACGAGTGCAGAACCGCTTTAAGTCAGTAGTAATCTTATGCAGGGAGCAAAATAGAATATATGCATGGGAATTGTGCACACATATTCCCAATGTGCAATGCACACACCAAAACACATTGGCAGAAGAGTAAACAGACTCAAGTAAAAAAATATGCATACAAAATTTCTTAATAAGTTGTATTTTTATGATGCTTAAAACAAAGTTATCAACATCCAATACAAACAGATGCAGGTTACACACATCAATGCACTACTTAAAAGTGCAATGTACTCACTGATGTGAAATACACATCTGTTTACAATTCAAAAACTACCCATAAAATGCAGCTTACACACATCAATTCACTACTAGAAGGGCTACTACAGGTAATCGACAACAAAACTAGCTTAATCAGTTTGTGTATAGACCATACACCTTTAGTTTCTCTGCCATTTAGGCGTTGAATCACTTTTGTTTCTGTCCATGGAATGGATGCAGGCAGCCCTAGTTACACCTCCTCCACTGGATGTGGCTGACACAGCCATGAAAAAAGGGTTTTCTTTTTCCATCAGAATTTGCTCACTGTAGAGGTTTTTAATCTCCTCTGAGTCCTCTGTAAATTGAACCTTAAGCACATACAGGGGGTGGCTCCTACAGGCGAATTACAGTGCAGGAGTCAGATGATAAATTTTAACCACAAAACAGTAGAGTGCAAAATCTGGAGCTGTGCATGTTAGCCAATCAGCTTCTAACTTCAGCTTGTTCAGTTCAGCTTTCACATTACCACCTGGAAGCCGATTGGTTACTATGCATAGATCCACCACATTTTGCACTCTCATGTTTTATAAAATCAATCCCTATGTACAATAAATTAAGTGTAAACATTGGATTTCTCTTGACAGTAAAACTTTAGGGAGGCATTTTAAGGAGGCTGTGTGAGTCACTGACACAAGGCATGACTAGGCTCAGGCTGAAAGACAAAAAAATAAAAAAATCTGTGATTAAACTGCTAAATGGCAGAGAATTGAGCAGTGAGACTGCATGCAGGATTGCAGGGGCATGATTAATACACCAAAACTGCTTCATTAAGCTAAAGTTATTTTGGTGACTATAGTATACCTTTAAATATTGTAGAACTATCCCACTTTTAGGCCTGATTCACACCTATGCATTTTTAATGATTTTTGCATATTTGCACTACAGAATGTGCTCCATAGGTAACCATGTAAAAATGGACTGTAGTGCAAATCTGCATAATGCAAAAAGCACTAAAAATGCATAGGTGTGAACCAGGTCCAAGGGTCATAGAGGTAGACTGGAAGGAGAAAATACCCTAAACATAGCATGGCACATGCCATGTTTAGGTTATTCCCTCATTCCAGTCTACCTCAATGAACCCATGCCGCATGGGTGTCTTTGGCAATATTTAAGAGCAAAATGCCGGTAAAAATAGCTAATATGGAGAAATGATCAAACTCACCTTGTAGCCATAGCTTGGCAATTTTAGCTTCATCTTTGCCTTTTTGATTCTGGTTCACTAGAATTTGGAGTTTAGTGAAAAAAAACCCCAAAAAGTACAAGGTACTCACTGATGTGAAAAAAACATCATAAAATATTAAAGTCCAAAACTATCCATAAGAGGCAGCTTACACACATCAATTCACTAATAAAAGGTATACTATAGGTAAGAGCAGGGCCGATCCGTCCCGGGGTGCAGTGCACCCAGGCGCCACAGAGGTGGGGGCGCTGGAGCGCCAGAGTGCTCCGCTCCCTCCTCCTCTCCTTGTCCGTAGGCGGCGCGGCTCTCTCCGCCTGTCACAGCCAAGGCCGCGCAGTGACGCCGCGGGGGGGGGGGGGGGGGGCTCCGCTCCGTGGCCGAGCCCGACTTGTTTAGAACAGAGCGTGTGTGATGCTGGTGCTGGTGGGCAGGAGGCGGAAGTTAAACACAGGAGGAGTCCTGTGTTTAACTTCCGCCTTCTGCCCACCAGCACAAGCATCACACACGCTCTGTTCTCCACCCGGGCGGCGCGGCTGCACACTGTCCTCTCCAGCTGCCGCCCGGGTGGTTTTAATTAGCCTAGTGGTGGGGGGTGGTTTGTCTAGGGGGGGTCTATACCAATGTGGGGGGGGGTGGTTTGTCCTGGGGGGTCTATGCTAATGGGGGGGGGGGGGGTGGTTTGTCTAGGGGGGGGTCTATACTAATGTGGGGGGGGGGTTTGTCCTGGGGGGGTCTATACTAATGTGGGGGGGGGGGGTTTGTCCTGGGGGGGTTTATACTAATGTGGGGGGGATTGTCCTGGGGGTGTCTATAATAATGTGGGGGGGTGGTTTGTCCTGGGTGGGTCTATACTAATGTAGGGGGGTTTGTCCTAGGGGGTCTACTAATGTGGGGGGGGTGGTTTGTCCTGGGGGGTCTATACTAATGTGGGGGGTTGTCCTGGGGGGTCTATACTAATGTGGGGGGGTGGTTTGTCCTGGGGGGTCTATACTAATGTGGGGGGGGGGGGTGGTTGTCCTGGGGGGTCTATACTAATGTGGGGGGGGTTGTCCTGGGGGGGTCTATACTAATGTGGGGGGGTTTGGGGGGGTCCTGGGGGGGTCTATACTAATGTGGGGGGGTGGTTTGTCCTGGGGGGGTCTATACTAATGTGGGGGGGTTTGTCCTAGGGGGTCTACTAATGTGGGGGGTTTGTCCTGGGGGGGGTCTATACTAATGTGGGGGGGTTTGTCCTGGGGGGTCTATACTAATGTTCGGGGGGTGGTTTGTCCTGGGGGGTCTATATTAATGTAGGGGTGGTTTGTCCTGGGGGTCTATATTAATGTAGGGGGGGTGGTTGTCCTGGGGGGGTCTATACTAATGTGGGGGGGGGGGGGGTTTGTCCTAGGGGGTCTACTAATGTGGGGGGTTTGTCCTGGGGGGTCTATACTAATGTGGGGGGGTTTGTCCTGGGGGGGTCTATACTAATGTGGGGGGGTTTGTCCTGGGGGGGTCTATACTAATGTGGGGGGGTGGATTGTCCTGGGGGGGTCTATACTAATGTGGGGGGGGTTCGTCCTGGGGGTCTATACTAATGTGGGGGGGTTTGTCCTGGGGGGGGGTCTATCCTAATGTGGGGGGTTTGTCCTGGGGGGGTCTATACTAATGTGGGGGGGTGGTTTGTCCTGGGGGGTCTATACCAATGTGGGGGGGGGGGTTTGTCCTGGGGGGGTCTATACTAATGTAGGGGTGGTTTGTCCTGGGGGTCTATATTAATGTAGGGGTGGTTTGTCCTGGGGGGGGTCTATATTAATGTAGGGGGGGGGTTGTCCTGGGGGGGTCTATACTAATGTATGGGGGGGGTTTGTCCTGGGGGGTCTATACTAATGTGGGGGGGTGGTTTGTCCTGGGGGGTCTATATTAATGTAGGGGTGGTTTGTCCTGGGGGTCTATATTAATGTAGGGGGGGTTGTCCTGGGGGGTCTATACTAATGTGGGGGGGTTTGTCCTGGGGGGGGGTCTATACTAATGTGGGGGGGTGGTTTGTCCTGGGGGGGGGTCTATACTAATGTGGGGGGGTTCGTCCTAGGGGGTCTACTAATGTGGGGGGTTTGTCCTGGGGGGGTCTATACTAATGTGGGGGGTTTGTCCTGGGGGGTCTATACTAATGTGGGGGGGTGGTTTGTCCTGGGGGGTCTATACCAATGTGGGGGGTGGTTTGTCCTGGGGGGTCTATATTAATGTAGGGGGGGGGTTTGTCCTGGGGGGGGTCTATATTAATGTAGGGGGGGGGTCATCCTGGGGGGGTCTATACTAATGTATGGGGGTGGTTTGTCCTGGGGGGTCTATACTAATGTGGGGAGTGGGGAGTGGTTCGTCCTGGGGGGTTCTATACTAATGTGGGGGGGTGGTTTGTCCTGGGGGGTCTATACTAATGTGGGGGGTGGTTCGGCCTGGGGGGGTCTATACTAATGTGGGGGGGTGGTTTGTCCTGGGGGGGGTCTATACTAATGTGGGGGGTGGTTCGGCCTGGGGGGGTCTATACTAATGTGGGGGGGGGTGGTTTGTCCTGGGGGGGTCTATACTAATGTGGGGAGGGGTTCGTCCTGGGGGGTCTATACTAATGTGGGGGGGGGGGGGGTGGGGGGGGTTTGTCCTGGGGGGTCTATACTAATGTGGGGGGGTGGTTTGTCCTGGGGGTCTATACTAATGTGGGTGGCGGGGCTGGTTTGTCCTGGGGAGTTTATACTAATGTAGGGGGGGTTTGTCCTGGGGGGTCTATACTAATGGGGGGGGGTTTGTCCTTGGGGGGGCTATACTAATGTGGGGGGGGGGGTCTGTACTAATGTGGGGGGGGTTTGTCCTGGGGGGTCTGTACTAATGGAGGGGGTGGTTTGTTCTGGGGGGTCTGTACTAATGGAGGGGGTGGTTTGTTCTGGGGGGGGGTCTGTACTAATGGAGGGGGGTGGTTTGTTCTGGGGGGTTTGTACTAATGTAGGGGGGGAAAGGTTTGTCCTGAGGGGGGGTCTATACTGATAAAGGGGGGTGTTTTGTCCTGGGGGTCTATACTGATGGGGGGGTCTGTCCTGAGGGAGGTATTTATTCTTAGTGAAGGGTCTGCACTGACGGAGGGGGGGTCTATACTTAATGGAGTGGGGTCTGTACTGAGGGACGACTATAGTTGGTGGAGGGGGTGATACCATGTTTTACTGCACCAGGTGACACCAACCCTAGTGATGCCACTGCAGCTGCGGGCTCTTATTTCCCCTCTCCCTCACCTCCTCGTGCGCTGCTGTACTAATGAGCGGCGCACTATGTTTCTTCCCCCGCCTTCATAACGGCCAGGGAAGAAAAAACAAAGGAGCAAAGAAAAGGATTGTGGGACATGTGGTCCCAAGGACTGGCAGCCCCACTGTAACACGGAAACTGCAGCCCAAACAGCATGCTCAGCTGATTGGGAGAGAGAAAGCCAGGAGCCCGGGGAAGCTTTCAGGGAAGGGCACCCAGGACTCCAGAGGGAGAGGGCAGTGCTGAGAGAACACCATCAGAGAGAGAAAAAGCCACACAGCCTGGCGCCATCCCTGGTGGAGGAAGGAATGGAGTCATTGCAGGAATACAGATCTGGGCTCTACCCAGCGGAGTCGCCACGGGCAATTCAGAGTGAGCCGACTCCTGATCAGAGGAACCGTTGTTGCTGTATCGCTGGGTCAGGTGAGAGGGCCGATCAGCCATTATTTACTACCATCTCTTGTAACATGTCTGCAGTCTCCGACCATCTCTTGTAACATGTCTACAGTCTCTGACCATCTCTTGTAACATGTCTGCAGTCTCTGACCATCTCTAGTATCATGTCTACAGTCTCTGACCATCTCCTGTACTATGTCTGGGGGCTCTTTCTAATAGACTGTCTAATAGAAGCCCCCTCTGTGTGCATCAGAGAGACTCCCCTCCAGGTCTCATTAGTGTACGCTCTTCCTGTATTTTATTTATTGGTAAAAGATCATGGGAGGATCCCAGGGAAACAAAGACTTCTTACGGGAACATCTCTGTGTTGAAGTCGTTGTCATAGAAACATTTGTAAAGGGGAGGAGTTGGTAAGATGACCACGCCCACGTGGGGGCGCCAGAAATATTTCTGCACCCAGGCGTCTGTGACCCTAGGATCGGCCCTGGGTAAGAGGCAACAAAATTAGCTTAATCCATTTGTGTATAGACCACCCACCCATACACCTTTAGTTTCTCAGCCATTTTAGGTGTTGAAGGAATCTTTTGTTTTTTTAATTTGCCAGGATGTTTGTGGATTCTCAGTGTCAATGTCAAACAAAGAAACAGCTTTTTGAAGTATATCTTTTGATTTGGCATTGGTTCTTAGAGATCTTAATGAAGTACAAACATCTTTTTTATACTCTAATGCAGTAGACAAATCTAAGTTTTCCTTCTGAAGCAACTTATGGAAACCTTCTGTAGTAGCCAGTAACAATTGAAACGCAAAAAGGCATTTGATAACTTACGCAATTTAATCAACAAGCCAGTGGCTATGGCAGATTTCTCCTCTTTAAGGCTGCTTTCACACTGGGGCGGTGCGGGGCGGCGACGGTAAAGCAGCGCTATATTTAGCGCTGCTTTACCATCGTTTTACCCGCGGTATGCGGCCGCTAGCGGGGTGGTTTTAACCCCCGCTGGCGGCCGCAAAAGGGTTAAAAACCTCCGGCGGCGGTTTGCGGGCGGTATCCCCGCGGTTTCCATTGATTTCAATGGGAAGGATCGGTATAGGAGCGGTAAATACACCGCTCCTTCACCGCTCCAAAGATGCTGCTAGCAGGACTTTTTTTACCGTCCTGCTAGCGCACCGCTCCAGTGTGAAAGCCCGCCGGCTTTCACACTGGAGTGAATGGGGCCGGTTTTTTCAGGCGGTGTACAGGCGCTATTTTTAGCGCTGTACGCCTGAAAACCGCCCCAGTGTGAAAGCACTCTAAGACACTGCACAACAGCTGAAAGTTGCGCCTGAACATCAATGAACATTTGGTGCTGTGTAAAAGATACACTAAAAAAAAGTATACAGGTTTTCTAGTGTTTGACAAAAATCAGAAGCCTCTGGAATTGCTTTACAGGTATAGCAGAGTACAAGGTTTAGTTCATGGGCATAACAGATGAACATAGTTAGGTTAAAAAAAGACAAGTCCATCCAGTTCAACCACAAATAAAAAATAAATAAATAAATAATATCATACAATCCCATATACCCCATTCTATACCCACAGTTGATCCAGAGGAAGGCAAAAAACCCCAGCAGTGCATGCTCCAATTTTCTAAAGCAGGGGAAAAAATTCCTTCCTGATCCCCGAGAGGCAATCTGATTTTCCCCGGATCAACTTTACCTATAAAATGTCAGTACCCAGTTGTATTCTGTAAATTTAGGAAAGTATCCAGGCCTTTCTTAATGCAATCTACTGAGCTGGCCAGAACCACCTCTGCAGGGAGTCTATTCCCCATTTTCACAGCTCTTACTGTGAAGAAACCTTTCCGTATTTGGAGATTAAATCTCTTTTCCTCTAGACGTAAAGAGTGCCCCCTTGTCCTCTTTTTGACTGTAAAATGAATAACTCAACACCAAGTTCACTATATGGACATTTGTACATGTTGATCATATCCCCCCTTAATCTCCTCTTATCAAGGGTGAATAAATTCAGTTCCTCTGATCTTTCCTCATAGTTGAGCTCCTCCATGACTCTTATCAGTTTGGTTGCCCTTCTCTGCGCTTTCTCCAGTTCCCCAATATCCTTTTTGAGAGCTGGTGCCCAAAACTGAACTGCATATTCCAGATGAGGTCTTACTAATGATTTGAACAAGAGCAAAATGATATCTCCCATAGAAGTCCATACCTCTCTTAATACAAGAAAGAACTTTGCTCGCTTTGGAAACCGCAGCTTGGCATTGCATGCTATTATTGAGTTTATGATCTACCAAAACCCCAGATCCTTCTCCACTACGGATTCCCCCAGTTGTACTCCCCCCAGCATGTATGATGCATGCATATTCTTAGCCCCAAGTGCATAACTTTACATTTATCAACATTAAACCTCATCTGCCACATAGTCGTCCAATTAGACAGAGCATTGAGGTCAGCTTGTAAATTGGAGACTCCACTGCATAGTTTGGTGTCATCTTCAAAGACAGAAATTTTACTTTTGATCCCAGACCCAATATCATTTATAAAGTTATTAAAAAGTAAGGGTCCCAACACTGAACCTTGGGGTACACCACTGATAACCTTAGACCATTCAGAGTAAGAATCATTAACCCCTACTCTCTGAATTCTGTCTTTTAGCCAGTTTTATATCCATTTCCAAACCGATATTTCCAAACCTGTAGACTTTACCTTACACATGAGCCGTGTGTGTGTAACTGTATGGAACGCTTTTGCAAAAATCCAAGTATACCACGTCCACAGCCACGCCTCTGTCTAAGGTTTTACTTAACTCCTCATAAAAAGAAATCAGGTTTTTCTGACAACTTCTGTCTTTCATGAATCCATGCTGTCTGTTGCTTAAAATATTTTTTTCCTGCAAGAACTTGTCTATGTGGTCTTTTATTAATCTCTCCAGTATCTTCCCAACTATAGAAGTTAAACTAACAGGTCTATAGTTACTTGGTAAAGACTTTGTTCCCTTTTTTAAATATAGGCACCACGTTGGCCCTGCGCCGATCCAGTGGTACTACTCCAGTCATTAATAAGTCCCTAAAAATTAGATATAATGGCTTTGAAATTACAGAGCTCAATTCTTTTAGAATCCGTGGGTGGATGCCATCAGGTCCAGGTGCTTTATCCACCTTTATTCTGTCTACATATTTCTGGACCATATCACTTTTGAGCCATTGTGGATTTGGGGCTGTTTCACTACCACCCCCATTATGGACACGAGCTCCCCCATGCTCTTTTGTATACACAGAGCTGAAGAAAGTATTTAATAAATTAGCCTTCTTGTTGTCCCCAGTTATTTTGTAAAGGGCCTACATGCTTAGACTTGACCTTTTTACTATTAATATATTTGAAGAATTTTTTGGGGTTTGTCCTACTATCTTTTGCAATCTGTCTTTCGTTTTGAATTTTTGCATCCTTGATTTCCTTTTTACATATTCTGTTATATTATTTGTAACATTTAAATTACACCAGTGATGCTTCATTTTTATATTTTTTAAAAGCTCGTTTCTTATAGTTTATAGCTTTTTTAACTTTGAGCTACATAGGTTTTTAGCCTTTTAAACGTATTGCCCATGGGAATATACTTTGCAGTGGAAGGGTTAAGTGTTTCCTAGAGAGTGCTTCTAACTGTGGGGGGGCTGGGCTACAAGTGACACGACAGTGATCACTGCTCCCGATGACAGGGAGCAGTAGGTCACTGTCCTGTCACTAGGCAGAACAGGGAAATGCCTTACATCTCCCTGTTCTGCAGCTCCGTGACACACCGGCGGACATAGAGTCTGCGGGTCCCACAGGCACGCGCACGAGGCGGCATATTCAAAGCAACGTACAGGTACGTTGCTTTGCACAGCCGTGCCATTCTGCCGATGTATATCGTCGTTTGGTTAATCACCACTGGGGTTTTTATTTTTTGCTAAACTAACAAAAAATTGGAAAAAAAATTAACTTTTCTTTGTTATAAAATTTTGCAAACAGGTCATTTTTTTTTCTCCTTCATTGATGTGCGCTGAAGAGGCTGCACTGATGAGCACTAACCAGGTGGCACTGGTTAGCAGCACTAGTGGTCAGTTTGTGGGACCGATGTCCCTTTTACAGAAGCCGGTATTCGGCTTATTTTTTGTTCCCTCATGCTGTCAGCGTGAGGGGGAAAAAAATAAAGTCAGATTACCAGCTTCTGTTTACATCATGTGATCATGAACGGTCATTGTCTGACAGCTGATCAAGTTGCAAAGGGCTGAGTCCCAAGGACTCAGTGATCACAGAGCACGCTGCAGGGGGCGCGCAAGCACGGGAGCCTGTCCATGTATGCCCTCCCGGGAATTTAACCTCACGATGTAGCCATCTTTCGGCTATAGCGCAAGTACCAAGTGGTTAATCAGGGAAACGGTATATAGTCAATGAAGGTGGGAGGAGAGGGGATCATGTTCTCACACAGACTGCAGAACTGAGAGGGAGATGCAGAATATGCACAGGGGAGAGCTGGAATGATGGAGGAACGTAACCTGACCACGCTTTCATGGAAGACAGGATCAACCAGGTACTGTAGAAGATGGAAATGGACAATTGAAAAGGCAAAAGCACTATGCTATAGCACGTGCTTGGGGGGTTACAACCACTTAAATCTCAAGGTGTACTTCATATGCGAATCCAACAAACTCCTGCAGATCTGTCAGTATATCTGTGTACATCCCGTATGGCCAGGCAGATAGACAGGAAGGAAGCAATCAACTACTACTGCGTTTTTTCTTTGTTGAATTTTTACTTTATCTGGCATCTCTTTGTGTCGGAAATAACTGGTGGCATAATATTTGATTCCCTTTTTATACCTGTTATTAATGTTTTGATATCCACCGCCTGCATTGTAGACCCTATGCTTGAAAAATGTAAAAAAATATATTGAAACAGAACTTCAATAGCACTCCACAGCACTGTGGAAGTACATTGAGAACCAGGGGCGTTGCTAGGTGTCAAAAAGACCAGGGGCTTCAGCCCGAATGCCGATAGTGGCACCGTGGGGGTACCCGGGGTGGTCGTGTCGTAGGTGTTTTTGGCAGAGCGGTGGGGTTGTGTGGCGGGGGGTAAGCCAACTAGCTGGTTGCTGCCTGGCTTACTAGTGCTGCCCATCAATGATGCATCAATGACTTGCCTGCCTGACACATACTGACCTCACCCACCTGACACACTGACCTTACCTACCTGACATACATACACTGACCTCACCTTACCGGCTACCTGATATTCATACACTACACTGACCTCACCTACGACGAGTATTATATATACCTATGTTTAAGTCAGTAGTAATCTTATGCAGGGAGCAAAATAGCATATATGCATGGGCATTGCGCACACATATTCCCTTGGTGCAATGCACACACCAAAACACATTGGCAGAAGAGTAAACAGACTCAAGTAAAAAAATATGCATACAAAATTTCTTAATAAGTTGTATTTTTATGATACTTAAAACAAAGTTATCAACATCCAATACAAACAGATGCAGGTTACACACATCAATGCACTACTTAAAAGTGCAATGTACTCACTGATGCGAAATACACATCTGTTTACAATTCAAAAACTACCCATAAAATGCAGCTTACACACATCAATTCACTACTAGAAGGGCTACTACAGGTAATCGACAACAAAACTAGCTTAATCAGTTTGTGTATAGACCATACACCTTTAGTTTCTCTGCCATTTAGGCGTTGAATCACTTTTGTTTCTGTCCATGGAATGGATGCAGGCAGCCCTAGTTACACCTCCTCCACTGGATGTGGCTGACACAGCCATGAAAAAAGGGTTTTCTTTTTCCATCAGAATTTGCTCACTGTAGAGGTTTTTAATCTCCTCTGAGTCCTCTGTAAATTGAACCTTAAGCACATACAGGGGGTGGCTCCTACAGGTGAATTACAGTGCAGGAGTCAGATGATAAATTTTAACCACAAAACAGTAGAGTGCAAAATCTGGAGCTGTGCATGTTAGCCAATCAGCTTCTAACTTCAGCTTGTTCAGTTCAGCTTTCACATTACCACCTGGAAGCCGATTGGTTACTATGCACAGATCCACCACATTTTGCACTCTCATGTTTTATAAAATCAATCCCAATGTACAATAAATTAAGTGTAAACATTGGATTTCTCTTGACAGTAAAACTTTAGGGAGGCATTTTAAGGAGGCTGTGTGAGTCACTGACACAAGGCATGACTAGGCTCAGGCTGAAAGACAAAAAAATTAAAAATCTGTGATTAAACTGCTAAATGGCAGAGAATTGAGCAGTGAGACTGCATGCAGGATTGCAGGGGCATGATTAATACACCAAAACTGCTTCATTAAGCTAAAGTTATTTTGGTGACTATAGTATACCTTTAAATATTGTAGAACTATCCCACTTTTAGGCCTGATTCACACCTATGCATTTTTAATGATTTTTGCATATTTGCACTACAGAATGTGCTCCATAGGAAACCATGTAAAAATGGACTGTAGTGCAAATCTGCATAATGCAAAAAGCACTAAAAATGCATAGGTGTGAACCAGGTCCAAGGGTCATAGAGGTAGACTGGAAGGAGAAAATACCCTAAACATAGCATGGCACATGCCATGTTTAGGTTATTCCCTCATTCCAGTCTACCTCAATGAACCCATGCCGCATGGGTGTCTTAGGCAATATTTAAGAGACGTGTTATACAAACACTTATTTAACACATAACGGGTTTCTTCAATAAAAGCCAAACTATAACAAAGAGCAAAATGCCGGTAAAAATAGCTAATATGGAGAAATGATCAAACTCACCTTGTAGCCATAGCTTGGCAATTTTAGCTTCATCTTTGCCTTTTTGATTCTGGTTCACTAGAATTTGGAGTTTAGTGAAAAAAAACCCCAAAAAGTACAAGGTATTCACTGATGTGAAAAAAACATCAGTTTAAAATATTAAAGTCCAAAACTATCCATAAGAGGCAGCTTACACACATCAATTCACTAATAAAAGGGATACTATAGGTAAGAGGCAACAAAATTTGCTTAATCCATTTGTGTATAGACCACCCACCCATACACCTTTAGTTTCTCAGCCATTTTAGGTGTTGAAGGAATCTTTTGTTTTTTTTAATTTGCCTGGATGCTTGTGGATTCTCAGTGTCAATGTCAAACAAAGAAACAGCTTTTTGAAGTATATCTTTTGATTTGGCATTGGTTCTTAGAGATCTTAATGAAGTACAAACATCTTTTTTATACTCTAATGCAGTAGACAAATCTAAGTTTTCCTTCTGAAGCAACTTATGGAAACCTTCTGTAGTAGCCAGTAACAATTGAAACGCAAAAAGGCGTTTTGATAACTTACGCAATTTAATCAACAAGCCAGTGGCTATGGCAGATTTCTCCTCTTTAAGACACTGCACAACAGCTGGAAGTTGCGCCTGAACATCAATGAACATTTGGTGCTGTGTAAAAGATACACTAAACAAAAGTATACAGGTTTTCTAGTGTTTGACAAAAATCAGAAGCCTCTGGAATTGCTTTACAGGTATAGCAGAGTACAAGGTTTAGTTCATGGGCATAACAGATGAACATAGTTAGGTTAAAAAAAAGACAAGTCCATCCAGTTCAACCACAAATAAAAAATAAATAAATAAATAATATCATACAATCCCATATACCCCATTCTATACCCACAGTTGATCCAGAGGAAGGCAAAAAACCCCAGCAGTGCATGCTCCAATTTGCTAAAGCAGGGGAAAAAATTCCTTCCTGATCCCCCGAGAGGCAATCTGATTTTCCCCGGATCAACTTTACCTATAAAATGTCAGTACCCAGTTGTATTCTGTACATTTAGGAAAGTATCCAGGCCTTTCTTAATGCAATCTACTGAGCTGGCCAGAACCACCTCTGCAGGGAGTCTATTCCCCATTTTCACAGCTCTTACTGTGAAGAAACCTTTCCGTATTTGGAGATTAAATCTCTTTTCCTCTAGACGTAAAGAGTGCCCCCTTGTCCTCTTTTTGACTGTAAAATGAATAACTCAACACCAAGTTCACTATATGGACATTTGTACATGTTGATCATATCCCCCCTTAATCTCCTCTTATCAAGGGTGAATAAATTCAGTTCCTCTAATCTTTCCTCATAGCTGAGCTCCTCCATGACTCTTATCAGTTTGGTTGCCCTTCTCTGCGCTTTCTCCAGTTCCCCAATATCCTTTTTGAGAGCTGGTGCCCAAAACTGAACTGCATATTCCAGATGAGGTCTTACTAATGATTTGAACAAGAGCAAAATGATATCTCCCATAGAAGTCCATACCTCTCTTAATACAAGAAAGAACTTTGCTCGCTTTGGAAACCGCAGCTTGGCATTGCATGCTATTATTGAGCTTATGATCTACAAAACCCCCAGATCCTTCTCCACTACGGATCCCCCCAGTTGTACTCCCCCCAGCATGTATGATGCATGCATATTCTTAGCCCCCAAGTGCATAACTTTACATTTATCAACATTAAATCTCATCTGCCACATAGTCGTCCAATTAGACAGAGCATTGAGGTCAGCTTGTAAATTGGAGACTCCACTGCATAGTTTGGTGTCATCTTCAAAGACAGAAATGTTACTTTTGATCCCAGACCCAATATCATTTATAAAGTTATTAAAAAGTAAGGGTCCCAGCACTGAACCTTGGGGTATACCACTGATAACCTTAGACCATTCAGAGTAAGAATCATTAACCCCTACTCTCTGAATTCTGTCTTTTAGCCAGTTTTATATCCATTTCCAAACCGATATTTCCAAACCTGTAGACTTTACCTTACACATGAGCCGTGTGTGTGTAACTGTATGGAACGCTTTTGCAAAAATCCAAGTATACCACGTCTACAGCCACGCCTCTGTCTAAGGTTTTACTTAACTCCTCATAAAAAGAAATCAGGTTTTTCTGACAACTTCTGTCTTTCATGAATCCATGCTGTCTGTTGCTTAAAATATTTTTTTCCTGCAAGAACTCGTCTATGTGGTCTTTTATTAATCTCTCCAGTATCTTCCCAACTATAGAAGTTAAACTAACAGGTCTATAGTTACTTGGTAAAGACTTTGTTCCCTTTTTAAATATAGGCACCACGTTGGCCCTGCGCCAATCCAGTGGTACTACTCCTGTCATTAATGAGTCCCTAAAAATTAGATATAATGGCTTTGAAATTACAGAGCTCAATTCTTTTAGAATCCGTGGGTGGATGCCATCAGGTCCAGGTGCTTTATCCACCTTTATTCTGTCTACATATTTCTGGACCATATCACTTTTGAGCCATTGTGGATTTGGGGCTGTTTCACTACCACCCCCATTATGGACACGAGCTCCCCCATGCTCTTTTGTGTACACAGAGCTGAAGAAAGTATTTAATAAATTAGCCTTCTTGTTGTCCCCAGTCACCCACTCTTATTATTATATTACAGATTATTTTGTAAAGGGCCTACATGCTTAGACTTGACCTTTTTACTATTAATATATTTGAAGAATTTTTGGGGTTTGTCCTACTATCTTTTGCGATCTGTCTTTCGTTTTGAATTTTTGCATCCTTGATTTCCTTTTTACATATTCTGTTATATTATTTGTAACATTTAAATTACACCACTGATGCTTCATTTTTATATTTTTTAAAAGCTCGTTTCTTATAGTTTCATAGCTTTTTTAACTTTGGCCGTGAGCTACATAGGTTTTATTTTTAGCCTTTTAAACTTATTGCCCATGGGAATATACTTTGCAGTGAGTTCACAAACAGTCTTTTTGAAGAATTCCCATTTCTGTTCTGTGCCCATTGATGCCAATATTCTCTCCCAGTCTAAGTCCTGGAGAGCAGCCCTCATCCTTGGAAAATTTGCTCTCTTGAAGTTGAGTCTTTTTATCTTTCCGGTATGTGATTTTTGCTTACAGCTAACATCAAATAAAATCATGTTATGGTCACTGCTACCCAGATGTTCCTTTATCTGAACACTAGTAATACGCTCTGCATGGTTTGAGATTACCAGGTCCAACAGAGCATCATTCCTAGTTGGGGTTTATACATTTTTGCCCTCTAACTGTGCCAGCAGTGCCATTACTCCAGTCAATTTCTGGGTAGTTGAAATCCCCCATTATTATCACTGTCCCAGCCCTTGCAGCCCTTTCCATCTGTGCAAGGAGCTGAGTCTCCACCTCCACACCTGGTAGTTATAAACGAATTGAATATATTATCGTAGTTTAAAGCATATGGAAGATCTGCAGCACAAAAAGGAAAGTGTTTTTTTTTTTCTTTTCTATCTAATTAGATTGTATTGATATGCGGATTATATGAATGTGTCTAACTGAAGGACAAATTTGAATTTTTTGGATGAAAATTCCCCCTATTTTTTGCAGTACACTATTATAATGGATTTTTTTCTAGTGAAATATACTATGGAGATATATAGTTTTTTTGCCAGTGGATCAAACTAGGGAGGAATTGTGGTGTGCCATTGCCCTCATTAATTGATTAAATACACTCGGCCAACCAATCAAGGCTGATTGGTCGGTGTATGTGATATAAGCAACATAGGATTTTAATCACCCTGACACATGGACCCAGGGGATATACTGGTTACATAACACTATATTTATATATATGTTTAGAAGCAGTCCTACCATTACAGACCCGATTTTATGGATTAACTTTTCACTCTCTCACGGATTTTATTTTAATCTTATACCACTGTATTTATTATTTATTTATTTTTTTCCACAAAAATTAATTATTTTGCTAGGAAGCACATGGCACTTTATTAACACAGGATCACACATTAAAAAGGCAACTACTATTTATTGATTTTAAGGTTGATTAAGTGCACTAATTATTTACATTGTATAATTTAATTCTCTCTGTAGTGCTGTGTGGAAAACCTGTCTCTCTCTCTTTTCTCTCACCTCAACACTTCCCTCTCCTCATTTACCTCAGCTCACTTCCTGAAACTCCCCTTTTTCCCAGTGTGCTTTGTGTCTGAGTTTTCTGGAAGGACAAGTCAGTGTCTCTCTGTCTCCATCTTGTGGCCAAAAGGAGAAATTGCATTACAACATGCCTGCTACATACTCTCCCCATCAAAGAACCTTTTGTCCCCAAAATAAGGACAGTCTATCAACATATAATTTCCACAACCTGCTACATGCTTTAAAAAATACAACGGGGGGTAAAAACTGGTTAGTACCTGGCAAGGGAACCTCCCACCATTTGTCATAAGAGGTGAGGTTGTCTTGCCCACAAGCCACCGATATTGGGATGGCCCACCTAGATGGGCCAGGGGGTGAGTTGGAGTCACCCTTCACTAAACCTGTAGTGGGAAGGATCGGCAGGCTGTGCATTCTCTGAGATGTGAGGATCGCTTCTTCAGAACTTTCGCCTAAAGTATGGTATGTCAGCCTTTTTGGTGGCTGAATAGTTTGCTTTCCCTTCTGCTCTTTGGGCTCAGGTGTTTTGGGTAGCCTCTTCCTCTGATGCTACAGAAGGTGGAGGAGCTTCTATGTCCTCTACAGTTGGGGAACTTAGAAAGTCTCCTTGGCTTGCCAAGGTTTGTCTCTGTGGGATGAACTCTGGAGCCTCAGGCCTGTGTGTAGAGGCCGAGATGACCTTTTTGAGCAAGTATTGCAAGAAAAGATTTCGAAGCAACCGTGCTGATAAAATTGACTATTGCCCACGAGAGTCGCTTTTGGTAGACTCTCATGCTCACTCAGCGCGTTTGCTTGCAGGCTGCCGCTTGACTCTTAGTGACCTCGGATGACTCTCGCCCTAATGTCGTTTTGAAACTGCCGTGGGGGCATTTAGATAATAATAGATCACCTACACGTCCCTCTGGCTAATGGCAGGGTCCTTGCCCATCAATTAGCCTGTGTCAAAATTGAGATAAAAGATCTTATAGCTTTTTTTAAATTAATTGAATTGTATTAGTTGAATCCCCTATCAAGCTACGTTTTTATAGCCATTTTTTTAAAACCAAAATTATGAGGGTTGAAACATCAAGGAATATGTGCAATAACAGTCTTGACAGCTTGGCACGGATACATATTTAAAATTCGTATGCTATGTATGTTAATTCAGCTGTAAAAAACATGGAAATGAGCCCCGTTTTTAAATAGAAAAATGCCTGTCTGCAACAAACCGAACCACCACTGGATGTCACCCTTGTATCACAAGTGAACAGATAGAATGAAAAAGTCTGCATTGGGAAAAATGTCCACCAGGTGTCACCCTGACATTACAAATCAAAATCTAATCCTACACACTGCACAGCAAGAAATGGCAACACCTGCAAATTATATATATATATATATATATATATATATATATATATATATATATATATATATATATATATATATATATATATATATATATATATAGCAGGGCTCAAAATTTCAAGTCCTGAGCTACTAGCCAGGCCTCAAGGGTTACTTGCCACCAGTTGCCCCACCCAACCCCGCCCCTAAACACGCCCTCATAAATTATCTCATTAAATGACACTTAAATGTCTTAAATGCAGAATTAAGTTATTAAAATAAATATTAACAACAACAACTTTATCCGTGCCCACCAATGCAGCCTGCCTGTGCCCAATGCAAGCTGCGTGTGCCCACCAATGCAGCCTGTGCCCACTATCCACCATGCAGCCTGTGCCCACCATTTACCATGCAGCCTGTGCCCACCATGCAGCCCGTGTCCACCATGCAGCCCATGTTCACCATGCAGCCCATGCCCAGTGTCCACCTTGCAGCCCGTGCCCACCTTGCAGCCCCCGTGTCCACCATGCAGCCTGTGCCCACTGTCCACCATGCAGCCCGTGCCCAGTGTCCACCTTGCAGCCCGTGTCCACCTTGCAGCCCGTGTCCACCTTGCAGCCCCGTGTCCACCATGCAGCCCTGTGTCCACTGTCCACCATGCAGCCCGTGTCCACCATGCAGCCCATGCCCAGTGTCCACCATGCAGCCCCTGCCCACTGTCCACCATGCAGCCCGTGTCCACCTTGCAGCCCGTGTCCACCATGCAGCCCTGTGTCCACCATGCAGCCCTGTGTCCACCATGCAGCCCCTGCCCACTGTCCACCATGCAGCCCGTGCCCAGTGTCCACTTTGCAGCCCCGTGTCCACCTTGCAGCCCCGTGTCCACCATGCAGCCCCGTGTCCACCATGCAGCCCCGTGTCCACCTTGCAGCCCGTGCCTACCTGTGCAGGGGAGAAGGAACAGCAGACGCCGGATCTTTACAGCGCAGCGCAGGGAACACAGTGATATAATTTCAATTTGTGTGTTTCCGCCGCTCAACGTCGTATATAGCCCCGCCCCCTGGCCGGGGAACTTTGATTGACAGATCACCCGTCACCGGGATTGGATGCGTGATCTGTCTATCAAAGTCCAGGGACCAGGGGGCGGGGCTGTATCTGACAGCGAGCGCCGGGGAACACGGCAACGAAAGCTGTTATCGCTGTGTTTCCCACGCTGCGAACACCCGGGCGGCTCTCTCTTCCCCTCCGCGATCTCTGGGAAGGACTCCCATTCTGCCCAGGCTGGCGGCGGTTCTCGGCCCCCCCCCGCTCCAAGCAGTCCTCGCCCAGCCCTCAAAATGCACTCGCAAAATGCGAGCAGGCGAGTGTAATTTTGAGGGCTGTATATAGGATGATTGGATTATTGGCCGCAATACTGAGAACCCTCACTAGATGTCAGTGTACTGTGGTGGGGATTTTGAAATCCATATTTATATCAAGGAGTTCCAAGGGAACCAGTACAGGGACTTCTATTACCATGCCCCGTGTTGTGCATATATATGTGTATGGTTTATTAGAACAATAAGTATACTAGACGATGGGCCTATTTACTGTTTCTGGTATCTCAAACACACCAACGTGTTTGTCTGCTGTCTGCCTAGTAACTAGATTACCCTATTGTCAAAAGTCCTTGAAATGCTAATTTATGTTATATCAAAAAGGGCTGATGGTTGTAAATCAAGAGATAAGTAAACAAGTACTTTCAGACACCGAGGCACCAGAGTTGGTCTCTTACTGGTGTGAGAAACATGCTTTGTTGACTGGGCTTGAAATTACAACCAATCAGAATTTTAGGCAACTCAACCAATGAACATTAGGCTGCAGGGGTAACCAATCAGGATTCAATGCACTTCTGAACCAATGAGGTGACCCTGAGTTTTGATTGGTAGGAGTGGGTTATTCTAACAACATAAAAACCAACAGTTTAGGGATGCTAGCGCTCTTAAGCCTCATGGACTGGACACGTAAGATTCCTGTGTAATGTATTCCCTTATCTCTCTTTACTTTTCCCTACTTTTCTTCTATATTAAGATTTTGCCTAAGATTCAAGTAACAGCCTGTGTATGTCCATTGTAACTATACCCCCTTTTTGCATTACCTATCTTTATAAACACTGGCAACGTTGCATTTATAACATCTCTATACTATATTGGGTAATCTCTAACGTTTCTTTGCTATATAAATAAATGTAATTGTTTATTTTTTTTGCACTGTTATCGTTAGTTTTTAATAATTGCATAGACAAAGGTTTTTAATCACTTATTTTATGTAGAGGTAAGCATATAAGTGAGGTAGGTATAAAAATAGCCATGTCAGATGGTGCCCCCTGTGTGAGAAAGTTTAATGTTTGGGGTGAATGCGATTTCTTGTATGGAAGACAAAGCTGGGTTTGTGTCTCCCATTTGAATACCCAGACTAAAAAAAAAACTTATCAGAACTTTCCTGTTTACCTTTTGTCTGCAATAATACTGTGATGAGACTGATTTTGAATAATGTGTATATATAAAATGTAATTGTACGTGCGAATGATAAGGGATTCATTTGAAATCTTGGAGACAGTGGAAAAGGATATGTGCCTCTGTCGAAAAACAATTTCAGTTGACCATTTGAATGAGATTAGGCCAACCGTTGTGATCGGGACACACACCGGTGGGCCTAGAGCTACGTTTCCACTTGTGCAACTCCAAAGTCACATGATTTAGAGTATGACTGTGCGGTGCGACTTTGGTGTGGCTTTGAATGCGACTTTGATCCAAATTTACACTCGCATCCGGAGTCACATCCGGAGTCACATAGGAGTGGTGCAGGTACCTTTTCATAGTCATTGCAGCTTTGAGTCGCATAGATTGGGACTGGTGATATTGAAATCAATGGACTGTGACTTGTAATGTGACTTTGTGTCCAAAGTCGCATGGCAACTTGCATTCGTGAAAACGGAGCCTAGGTCGCACAGAATGATCTTGTGTGTATGAATTGGGGCTGCAACTGATGATTGTGTTCATGATCAATTGGTTGGCCGATTATTGTTTTGATTAATCGGTTGATAGCCTTGGGGAGAAAGCGTGGTGTATGATTTGGTAATATGTGGGGTTTGAAGAAAGAGGCGGTTTGTTCTTAGATATCTCTATGATTAGAGGAGAGATATGCTGTGTATGCTCTTGGAGGATGTATGCTGTGTGTACTGTTGGAGAGCTGAGTCTGGTGGATATCAGACTCAGAGTTCAAATTTTTTATTTTAAAAAAAAAAAACAATGTCGTTCTTCAAGAATGATGTCATCTTGGGAGCGTTCGTTTAATTTTTTGGGGTCGTTGGTGGGGTCGGATCGATGTTTATTTTCAACTACAGTGATGGGAAGATTTGGAGATAATAGGGAACTTCTTGGTCAAAGGAATTTTTGGGCAGTGTGTGTGGTTTTCGTTCAGAAATTACATTGATTTTAAAAACAGAATGTTAAAAACAAGTTTAAATTTCAAACGTTCTTTCATTCAACGAATGTACATGGATTTTTCGTCTATGTATTCTCATCTGAGGGTTGATCTGTGTGGCCAGCATGGGGCTTGGTGCAGTTTGCTTTTGTTCTGTTTCTGCAGTGCTTTTTGCTGTGCGTTTTGATTTTTACACACGTGGTTTTGAACATAATGGCGTTGAGAAGGCTAGGGTTGGCCCTTTGGGGTGCAGGGGGGAGCAGATAGTCACTACTGTATGGGGTTCATTTTTTACTGTAGAACTGTGAAAGCTATATTTACATTTGTGATTGTTGTTTTTTTGTACAATAGAGGGCTCATTTTGTTTTTTAATCCCATTGTGTTACTGGCCGATTGATCAATTGTGAAGGTAGTAGTCGATTGATTTTGTGGTCGATTGGTTGTCGATTAGTCGATTAGTTGTTTCAGCCCTAGTATGAATCTTTCTCTTTATTAACTGCTAACTGTGGATCGTAAGTTTTGTAATTAGATCTGTAAACACTGGCGATGTTGTAACTACTATAAATCATATTGCAGTTAGGTGTGCATCAGTTAACTACCTCCTGTACTACAAATACGCATAGGGTCCTGATTATCCAAGTTTGTGCTAAACATTCTTGAGATAACAGAAGTAATAAGCTTTTTTTAAGCATTTCTTTTGGAATATTTCAGAAAAGGGGAGGGGATTGGACTATTACTTGGTTCAGGAAATCTCTAGGCTAATTTTTTTAAGGACTATAGCCAGGACAGAGAATATTGTTCTGGCAAGTAGTGAAAAAAAGGCAGCAACGTTGATAGGGGCGGGGCCTATCTACCCAATTCTTGTCCAGAGAGTAGCTACCTCTGAAGAAGGCAACCTCTAAAGAGGTTGGGGGATCAGTTCAAGGTCCATCGTCCGTAAAGGATGGGTATGGGTCTAACCGTGGGGAACCCCCCCACTTGACCCCAAAGGAAGAAATGATAGATAAATATGGGTCTTGGGTTGTGAAATATATGCAAGATTGGAATTGCTGGACTGGCAAAATGTATTCTAAAAGAGGTACTTTTAAGCTAAAAACTTGGAAAGCCCTGTGGTAAAATCACCGCGGGAAGATGACACGAACAAATGAAAGAGATGCATGGAGCGCATGGATGGTAGAATTTTTACGGTGGGAGGTAAGGAGAAAACGCACCAAATGCTGAGAAGTAGGGACAAGCAGGGACAGCCACTAGAGCCACATCCCCAGAGTAGTGACGGTGATGATCAGGGGGACATCCTCCACACCTAAGGTATGTACCAACAATGCTACTAATCCAGTTGTCACCAACAATGTTTCATTCCTGGTGTTTTTGCAAGAATAAATCCCAGGAAGGTGAGAGTTTTTTTTTAACAAATTGCCCCCATACAGGCGGGGAAGGGGCTAATGAAATGGGATGGATTTCTGAAAGAATTTCAACTATACCAAACAGAGGCTATGGGTTTAATAAGAAGCCCAGGTTATTATAGAAAACATGCTGATATGTGTGATGTCTAGAGGTCATCTTTGACCTAGCTAATTGTGTGAGTGTGTGTGTGTGTGTGTGTGTGTGTATTATGCAATATATGTTGTGTCGTGTGATGTCTGTTGTCTCAGCTGCTGACAGCCCACCCAAATGACCCCCCTTCTTTCTGACCAGATCTGTGAGAATGCAAAAAGTACTGTATTGACATGCAAATGACCTGAGCCAAGATCTGTACTAATGAATTGAAAGGTGCATTTACTAAAATGTTTGTTTTCCAGAGACAGTTCTGCAAGAGGTTTTCTGGTGAAGTACGATTTGTTGAAAAATGAAAAAAAAAAACGTTTTATTGCGAGTTGCTAATTTTTTTTTTCACCATGGTGAATATTTTTTTTTTTGGGGAATTATTGGTATACCATAAAACAAAAATCCACGTGGTATTAATATGTATTAAGTAACACATATTAATAATAAGTTGAGCTCAACAATTTTTGCTATTTTAAAAAAAAGGTGCACTGTTTATGTAATGTAATGTATATTTGTTTCATATGCTAATGTCTTGTTACAGATATTTACCCATTGTTTTTTTCAGGCGAAAAATGGAATGTTTATTACTAAATTTTATTGGTGTTTTATTCCTCAGATGCGATAATTGGGTTTCATGGCTTTCAGAACCAAAGGAAATCATAGACAATTTTTTTATTTTTCCTGGTTTCAGCACCATTATCTGGTTTGTGCTTCTATTTGTCAGCCCATTCGGCTGTGTTTTGGACTACCTAGGTGTTTGTGGTATTTTCTGATCCAACCTGTATAAAGCTCTGGTATGAACGAGTTTCTTTGCTCCACTGATTAGCCATGTTGATACTTGTAGTTCCATGGATTTGACTGTTAAGGGTCAGCTATTACATGTTATCTCACCAGACTTGTGTTTAAGACTGCTTCACCCCCCTGCGGTTATTGTAATTAGTTACCTGGCTGTTCCAGCTCTGCTCATTGCCTCAGGCTAAGGTATGTTAATGTCCCTTAGCAGTCTGTGTGTCCCCAAGTGCAGTTCCAGCCTGCTTCCTGCCCAGTGCCACTGTTTTTACGTGGCCATTTGTTATGAATTGTCTAATGTGTCTGTGGCATATCTGTCGCTAATATCTGGGGGTTTCAAGGCACACAGGTCGGCTCAAATTGTACCCCCTACTGTTCAGCGTTCTCGGTGCTGCAAGGGATTTTTCTTTGCCCTTTGGCCAGTTGTGTTTGGTAGCAGAAGTTCCTCGAGTTGGATACACATTATGCAATTATTTTTATTTTTTTTTTATTTTTTTTTCAATTTCCTTTAGATTTATCTGCAGATGTGAAGTACGAGGGCCTGCCGGATTGCATACAAGTTGAAAGTGTATAGGTCTGGCCTTGTATTGTATAGTTTTGGTTGAGTCTGGAGAAAAAGTTGTGCAGGAAAATTGTATGGGGTGTTCCCAGCTCTTGGCTGTTCCAAGGGCCCTCACTTCTGATATATGTATAGGCATGCTGTATTCTCCTCGGTTAATACCCATAGGGGTCCTTCCTGTCCTAGACCCCTTGTGTACCTTTTACTAGTTGTCTGTGTCCTGCATGCCAGGAAGCCCAGTGCCCCAGTGATACGCTATGCCCCTGTCATTCATGTGAGTCCTGTCTGAATAGTATAGGCAGTTTATTTTGTATGGGTGAAGGATAACATGGTCTGATTACCGAATTGATAAAGGAGGGAGAAGGTGTGCAGCCTCTATAAAGAATCGAGTGTACCTGTTGGCAGGTGGTTTTCAATCCGGGACTATTTCCCATACTTAGGATAAAGAGAGGCTTAATGGAGACTGCCGTTGGAGCTGGAGGGGGGGGGGGGGGCACCGGGTACCTTGAAACACTATGGAGCGGGAGATACTATAGACCACATTGGGAGGCCTTGTGCTACATATCAGGGAAGGGGTTAGGAAAGCCAACTTGCATCCAGGACCTTGGAGAAGTGACTGACTTTCTCAGTGGGTCAATTTTCACTTTGCAAGGACAGGCAGGTGAGGGTAGTATCCAGGTTGCCTATGAATCATAATAGATTGGTAGATGACTCAGTTCCAGGATCGTCAAAATCTAACTTGCACTGGTCTCATCCCTAATGACAGGGATGGAACATTGTGCAGATATTGCGGTCAATCTGGGTACTAGCCTTTAACAGACTCTCTGCAGTCCATCTTGTTCTGATGGTTTGAGTCCGGACAGCCTCAGATGACTGGTACGGATGAGTGCTGGAGAAAGGAAGGTGTTGTGCTATGGGAAAAGGCAACAATGCTGGCACAGGAGGGGGTCGTGTCTAATGGATGCCGGGGTAGTGTCCCAACTGGTCCTAAACAAAGTAAAAAATGCATGAGACCTGAGACCAGGGTACTGGTGCTGTTATCACATATCTAATGATGCACTGTTTTCAGCATCGGGTTAAGTGGTACTCAGCAGGGTACACTACCTTGAGGAGTCTATTGTACATCTCCTCTTGCCCTTGGCATGAATATAGCAGGAACCCTGGGTAGCACCCAAATCACCCCTGAAGGAAGTTTTTATAGCAAACCTGACATCACCTTACACCTACTGGAACTTCCGTTGGGGTTTGGGGAGGAGTTAAAAATTGGGTAGTTGGGTAAGGTTTCTTGGGAAAAGTTAATTCAGGTACAGTCTTAGGGCCACAGCTTTAGTAAACTCCACCCTGCTGCTGTCCTGATTTGGGTAACTTTTAGAGACCAACGTAGGGGATTGTGTGCATTTAAAAGAGGACCCTAGAACTATATTTTTCTCATTGTTTTTGTTGTTCTAGGGATAAGCCTTTTCAATTTGTAGTAATAATGTGCAGTCAGGTTTACCTAAATTCCAAAAAGTTTTAATCATTTTTTTTTATTTTCTTTTTTTTTCCTCCCCCTCATTGTTAATATCTGTGTACCTGCTAATTGCTAGTATGGGAGAAAAAATTTTTTTTTTAAGAAACTATATTTTTATTTTTTATTTTAAATTTTTTTTGTGCTATTTTTTATTTTATTTTCAGTTTTATTTTAATTTTTTAATTTTTTTTTACAACCAATGTATTTGTTTTTTTTAACCCAGATTCCATGCTCTTTAACAGTCTTGGTTGGAGCAGCATTAAATCTGTAGGTTTCTTTTTTTTTCTTCCCTTTCCATTATTAATTCCACTATTTTCTCGTTCATTTTCATTACTCGCCTCTCTTCCGTTTCTTTTGCTTCATTAATAGTATGCTAAGTTTTTCTCTTGGTTTCTATCATCCATCTTCTCAAGATAATGTAACTAAGACATCAGTCATATCATTTCTGTTTAAAAGGATTTTTCCTGCCCGCCAGTACCATATTTTGAACCAAAGTATCCCTGGACACAGGGGCGTCGCCAGGGGGTGGCTAGGGGGGGCTGGAGCCCCGAATGGGTCCCCGAAAAGCCCCGAGTCTCAGAAATGTTGTTTAACATTAATAGCCCCCAGTCCCCACGGTGCCGCACTGCGCATGAGCGAGATGACTCATCTCGCTCATGCGCAGTGCGGCACCGTGGGGACTCGAGGCTGAGTGATGGCGAGTGAGAAGGAGCGAGCGGCGCGGGACGTGTGACGTGGTGACGAATCACGTGCGACGGGCGTCACGCACCATTGCACGGCATGCTGGGGCCGCCTTTAAAAAGTGTAAGGGGGGCGGGCGGGAGAGAAAGCGCGCGCATTCACCTGACGAGACGGAGACGCCGAGACACGTGAGTGACACACCGAGTGACACACCGAGTGACCACACACTAGGCACTGGGCAGCGTGCGCCGGGCGGTCTAGAGCAAGCTAGCTGGAGCCTGGAGGACTGGAGAGTGGACTGGACACACACATCACGTCTGGAGTCAGACAGACACACACAGAGACTGCTCTGCTCAGCTCACTGCTGGAGTGCTGGAAGAACAAGAACAAGAGGAGCACACAAGCAACTCACTCACTGGCAGGAGTAGGAGCAGAAGGACTATGGTAAGGAGCTGGGGGATCTGGAGTGGATACACTGTCTGTGGCTGTTCTAAAAATGCATAAGTGACTAGCTATTCCCCTAATTGACCCCCTAATTGGACCCCCCTCATGCATATGATGCCCCCCCACTACTGCTCTAGCTCTACCTTAGATTATACAGTCAGATTGCATAATACACTCAGGTTTCTTTAGGCTAGAGCTACTTTTGATTGAAAAGAGATTTGTCTGCAACATTTTTAAGTCATATCAGTATAGAGCCCAGAGCTAAAAAGATCTTCCTGTACCTGCATGTGGATTGTGGATGATTATTAACCACCTATTCCCAGTGGACCCAGTCTAAAGATAAGTAAAATAAAAACACTTCTTTGAATGTCTGCAGGGTTGGTTTACGGCCACGCCACACATGCAATTCAGAATTCAGTGTTTTGTTTTTTATTTGTTTTTTCCTGTGTCAAACGCATAGCAGGTTAAATCGGTTTCCAATGGCATAGTTCACACGAGTGTGTTCCTGTCCAGAAAGAAATGTAGAACATGCTGCATTTTTTTTTCTGCACTGAACTGCACCGGAAAAAAACACATAGGAGCGCATGTCCTTATTTAGGGTGAAGAAAAAAAAAGGGGAAAAAACGCACTGGAACACATCAAAAATGTACATGCAGAAACATCTCCGAACTGCGTTTCTATGTTGTGAACTGGCCCTTAGGGTCTGTTCACACTGCTCGCTTTCCTGTGGTCCCACATATTCGGATTTTGACAGCCCATTCATTTCAATGGGCTGTCAAATGTACTGGAATGCATAAATAGTGTAGTTTGAGAGCTGCACCGTAATGGATTCCAACTTTGGGGTTCCATTAACAGTTGGCACTCACGCAATGCTGACGTGACACGCCAGCACTAGGGGAGGGGCCTGACGCAGGCGCTACGGAGGATGCCGAGACGCAGCCCAGCGAGACAGCGGGAAGCAGCGTGGTGGTGTTAGCCCGCGCGCCCCGCCACATGAGAACCTCCCGGGCATCTCCCCCCGCCAAACACCGCTGCTCCTGAAATTCGATCCACGTTCCTGCCCGTGCGGTGGGTGTTACACCGCTAGTGGAGGAATTCGGGTTCATCTGGCGGCCGGAACCACAGCAGCGGCCATCACAGCTCAGCTCTGGGTCCCCCCATACGGAACCTTTCCTTTCCTCACTCCTCGCTCCTCCACTGAAGCGATACCAGTGGAAGAGGGGAGCCCTGGAGGGCCCCCCCAGGTATGGACATTTCATTTTCAACATAACCTTCCATTTTTGATGCTTACTAAATGTAATTAGCCCTGACACAGAAGACATACAGCTGTGGCTAACGTTAACCTTCTCTGAGCGTCCAGGACTTTAATTTCAAAGTGACATCTGGGGGCAGAGGCTGCTGGGGGTGTTTGGGGGTTATTACCTCCTACTTAGGACTGTGTGTTACATTAAACGCCCCCCCCCATACACCTGTGCACCCTACTGTAGGAGGACTGTCTAGTACTAGGCATGTGTTGCCTGAGTATTCACCTGTAGTGTAAGACCTTGCCGTTATTTCAATACCACCCCCTGGACCTACTGAGGTCTACACTCCGGGATATTCCTCTCAGGAGAGAAGAGGTGTAAGGGAAAAAGGAAAAAGGAAAGGAGGAAGAAAAGGAAAGAAAAGGAAAGAAAGGGGGGCCTACAGTCTCTGTATTAGGAGATAAAGACATGGGAGGAGTGAGGAAACAGCAGCCCTGTCCCGAGGGGTAAAAAGTGGAATTTACAGACACAGGAGGCTTGCCAAATAAATTATTGAGAAAGGAAGAGCGAAAAAGGGGCTTGCGGAAGGACAAGGGCTAGGAAAGAGGTGAAGAGGAAAACATAACTCTGAAGTCATATAAGCCCACCTGGGATCCCGCAATCCTTCCTTGGGGGCTCTGGGTGTACCCCCCCTCCCCTCTTCCCCTCCCCTCCCTCCCTGCCCGGTCCCTTTCTGGGCATAAATTACACAGGTTGCAGACGGCTCTGGGCCCTTTATCTATCCGCTATTTCTCCCTCTCTGCGGCCCGGCGGGGGCCTGCTTAGCCCCGATCAATTACATTTAAAATGAAGGGCAGAACCCTGAGAGGCACAGAACCCAAGACACCGAAAGAGAACCCAAATACAAGTACAATACAAAAATATTTAAAAGACATAAACATAAAAAGCCCAGAAATGGACAAAAAACAGCAGGGCCCCAAAGAGAAGAGGCAGGACAATGAACGACAGAAAGTCGAACAAATGGTACAGCCTAGGCTGGACTTGGAATTGGAGGCATCGCTAGAAGCCAGCCGCCTACTGGATCAGAGAATTACCTCATCAATTCCAACAAAGGCTGAAATGCTTGAAATGTTCTCTAAGCTAGAAAACGTAATCAAGACAGAAATCACCAATGTCAGAACAGACCTGGGTCATATGGTAAATAGAGTGGAGAAAGTAGAAGACTTAGCGGTAATACAAGCTCAGGAGATTTTGGAACACAAATGAATGCATTACAAATTAAACAAAGAGATATACAATACCAGATTGAAAACCAGGAGAATCAGAACAGGAGGCAAAATTTACGGATTAGGGCCTTGCCTGAACACCAAGGGGAAGATCTGAGAAAGATAATGCAGGGACTGTTTAACCCTTTATTAGGAAAGCCAGAAGGAGAGACCTTGAAAATAGACCGGGTACATCGTATCAGGAAACCAGCAGGCCTAAGAGAAGAAATACCCAGAGACGTAATTATAAAGTTTCATTCCTATGAGGATAAGTTCAAAATCTGGTCACAGATGAGAAGTATGCCCCCTCTGAGGTACGATTCAGTTGAACTTCAGATCTTTTCGGATCTCTCTGCGGGGACCCTCGCAAGGAGGCGCCAGTTGAGACCCCTTTTGGAAGTATTAAAAGCTGCTAATCTTAAATATAGTTGGGGGTTCCCGGCATCACTGATAGTGATAAAAGCTGGGAGAACTTTCCGGTTAAAATTTCTTGAAGAACTTCAGGACTTTTGCCAAGATTTAGGGATTTCAATCCCCAAGATTCCCTAGTAGGGGGTCTGGGATGGGGCGGGCGAGGATGTGAGGGATTCTTGGTGGGACACAGTAATGGATCACCGGAGGGAGGGGGGAGGGGGGGGGAGCTGAGGGGGGGAGATGGAGTGGGGGGGGGTGGCGTGGGAGGTCGAAGTCTTGCAGGGCTGTAGAGTCTAGGAGCACCCGAGGGTAACTCACCTCGGCCCAGTTTCTGGGCTGAAGGGGTAAGATCTAAGGGGGCGCCCAAGGGTCAGAGTCCTACCCTAGTACCAAAGGCAGACAGGGGGGGTCTAGACTAGATGTCCCAAAGTCTGCAGAGGGTCGGAATACGACCGAGAGGGAGGGGAGGGGGGAGGGGGGCGTGAAGAGGGGGGGGGAGGGTGGTGGGGGGAGGGTGGGGGGGGGGGGGGAGGGGGGGGGTTACATTGTAAAATTATCTAATAAAAGGAGAGGGGTCACCCCACAGGTTTCTAGAAGAGTTCCCTCTGTGAAATGGAAAATAATGCTTTGAGGCTCCTGACATACAACGTGAGAGGCTTAAATTCTCCTGTAAAGAGACATAAAATTCTGAAAGAGCTCCAGAGGTTACGAGCGGATATAGTATTCCTGCAGGAAACACATCTTAGTCATGAGGGCAACGTTAAGATATACTCTGGCGAGTTCCCAGTGTGGTACTACTGTGACTCCTTCACTAAAGGTTCCAAGGGAGTGGCGATCGGTTTCTCTAAAAACGTTAAATTTAAGCTGGTAGACAGACTAATGGATTCTGATGGACGGTTTCTCTTCCTTAAGGGGTGGGTGGGGGAGCTCCACTTCACATTTGCCAACGTGTACTGCCCTAATAAAAATCCAATAAAATTTATGATGCGGGTCCTGAGGAGACTATCTGAATTTAAGACGGGGGTGTTGTTCCTGGCCGGGGATCTCAACTTCAGCCTAGACCCCCTTTGGGACAGTACGTCTCGGGTAAAGGGCAATAGAAATATACAATTGAAAAAATTCAAAGAATCAACTAATTGATGTTTGGCGTGTGATGCATGCGAAAGAGAAAGATTATACATATTTTTCCCCGGTCCATGGAACACACTCTCGTCTGGACTATTTCATCATAGAGCATAGGTCGTTGGATCAAGTAGCAGGTACGCGGATTGAGCCAACGACATTGTCGGATCACGCTCCGGTTTCATTGGTGATCAGGATCCCGGATTCCCAAAGAAAACCGTTCTCTTGGCGCCTCAATGAACAACTCCTCTTGGAGGAGGACTCAGCGGATATAGTTAAGAGGGAAATTGAATTCTTTTTTCAGAATAATGACACTGGGGAGGTTTCGCCGGCGGTCCTTTGGGAGGCGCATAAAGCCTACATTCGGGGGATCCTCATCTCCTGTGGAGCTAGGAAAAAAAGGGAAAGACAGGCTAGGATTCGGGAACTGACAGAGGAGCTGACGGCCCTAGAACAAGTACACAAAAGCGAGTCCCCCCACAACCACGAGATATATCAGAAACTGATTAGTAAGCGGGAGGAGTTAAAGACAGTCCTTGAGGAGGAATCCAGGAAATGGTTTCATAAGATTGCGAGAGAGAAATATCGATGGGGGAATAGGTCAGGCCGCCACCTGACTAGGATACTTAAAAAGAAGAGAGAAATGAATTTTATTGAAAAAATACAAAATAAACACGGGACTATGGTCCACTCCACGGTAGCTATAGCAGAGGAATTTAAAAACTATTATGAAGAACTATATAACGTTAGGAAAAATGAACCTCAGTACCGGGGGGAGTTGGAGAGAGAACAAGATTTTATTAAAGGGAGCTCCCTACCGTCCCTTTCAGAAGCTGACAGACTAAATATGGACAGGCCGATCTCTCTTGAAGAAATTTACGACGCTTTGAGTACCACTCCGCCGGGTAAGTGCCCAGGTCCCGATGGCTTCTCGCTGGCATATTACAAAAAGTACAAAGAGATATTGATCCCCAGATTGTGCCAATACTGGAACAAATTAGGAACACAGTGTTCATTGGCTAGAGTAGCCCTTGTTGCCTCTATCACTTTAATAGCTAAAGAAGGAAAAGACAGGACCCTATGCTCAAGCTACCGTCCGATCGCTTTATTAAATGTAGATACTAAACTTTACGCGAAGGTTCTCGCGAACAGATTGAAAGAGAAGATGACGGAACTAGTACACCCGGACCAGGTGGGCTTTGTGTCAGGTCGGGAGGGGAGGGATAACGGGGTACGGGCGCTGCTCCTGATAGAGGCGGCCAGGTCGGGGACTGTCCCCAGCCTACTCCTGTCAATTGATGCCGAGAAGGCCTTTGACAGGGTAGACTGGGGACATATGATGGCAACATTGAAGGAGATGGGCTTGGGCCCAAGAATGTTGAAATGGATTGAAATGCTGTACTTGCAGCCACAGGCCATGGTAAGGGTAAATGGGACGTCCTCAGAAATGTTCACAATGAAAAATGGGACTCGGCAGGGCTGCCCGTTGTCGCCCTTACTGTTTGTTCTATCCCTGGAGCCCTTGCTGTCCATGGTACGGAAGAGTGTCGACATTACCGGGATCAGGGTGGGAGAGGAGGAGCATAAACTAGCGGCTTTCGCTGACGACGTCCTCTTCTTTATCTCTAATCCCAGGATAGCGCTGCCAAACCTGCTAAAGGTATTGAAATCATATGGGGGGGGGGGTCTCAAATTTGAAAGTGAATCTTAACAAGTCAGAAATTTTAAATATCAATATTAAAAAAGAAGAGGAAGCACTGTTATCTAAAGAATTCAACTTCCCATGGCGAGACAGTATCAAATACTTAGGGGTGTATTTATCGGACTCTAGTAAAAAAATGTACTTAAAAAACTATATCCCCCTACTAGATGAGATCAAAAAAGAATTACATAACATGGGAACGCGTCCTCTCTCCTGGATAGGTCAGATTAATGCAGTGAAAATGATAGTGGCCCCTAAAATAAATTACAAGTTCCAGATGCTTCCTCTAGAGATCCCCCAGGTATTTTTCGGAACTCTGAGGCAAATTATATCACGGTTTATCTGGTCTCGTAGGAAACCTCGTATTGCAGCTAATATTCTGCACAGGGGAAAAGATCAGGGGGGGCTGGCAGTCCCAGACTTCGAAAATTATTACTCAGCAGTTGCACTGTCAAGGGTTATTGAATGGGCGAAAGGAGGAGAGAAGAGGTGGATAAGTATAGAATGCACGTTAAGTAACTGTCACTTAGGGCACGATATTTGGAACCCACCAAAAGCAAGGATACTAGGACAAAATACGCACGAAATAACACGAGTTACACTAGATATTTGGGATAGATTACACAGACGATACAAATGGAAATATAACTCCCCTTTAATTTATTTAAAAGAGAACATATTTTTTCAACCAGGTAGAAGGGAGGTGGGGGGTAATTTGGATAAAATTAGAAGGGGCACAATTGAGAGATATAATGAAAAAAGGAAAAATTTGCACACTTCACGAGTTATGTTTAAACACAGCATTAATGTCAGTCGACATATGGAGGTACACGCAGCTAAAATACTTTGTCCAAAGCCTCCCTCAACCCATTCGTAGTGAGGATGACCTCACCCCCTTTGAGAGACTCTGTACGCGGGAGACAACTAGGAAAAATATATCTCAGATATACAAACTCCTTATAGGCGAAGAGGCGCTGGGGGTGCCTCCATATGTCACGAAATGGGAGGAAGAGTTAGGAGTGCACTGCAGTCAGAATAAAATAGGAAAAATTTTCAAGATTATTCATAGGTCGACTTTCTCTTCTAAAACAGTGGAAACTAATTTTAAGTGTCTTGCCAGGTGGTACATCACCCCCGACAGACTGAGTAGGTTCCAGGCGGGGTCCTCCTCAGAGTGCTGGCGGGGATGTAAAAATAAGGGGACGATGGCCCACATTTGGTGGGATTGCCCAGTTATTAGGAAATTTTGGGAGGATATACTTGAGTTAATCCATTATATAACACTGGTAGTTATTCCGGACGATCCCTGGACTGTTTTGTTTCACGGGACGGAGATGTCCGCGAGACTTTATAAATCTACGCTAATGCCTATCCTCCTCAATGAGGCTAAGAATCTAATCCCGAAGCATTGGCGGGAAGGTGGCAGCCCGGCAATTCGCGATTGGATTCATGGGGTAAACGCAATACAGGCTGTGGAAAGCCTGGAAATAAATGAGGAGGGTAGAGGGGGGACTCAGGCCCAAAAAGATAAGTGGACAGGATGGAACGATTTTAAAAATTCTTGGAGATACTATACTGAGGTTACTGGATAGGGCAACTCTCACGTTGTGTGTTAGGACTCTGAGGGACAAATAGATAGAAAAAGGAAAAAGAGGGGAGCACTCCAATCCAACGTATGGAAAGCATGGGGGGGAGGGGGGAGGGGGGGGACGGGTATGGATGGTTAAGATATATGAGGTTAAGGAAAGATGTTTATATCTGTCTTTTTTGTTGTTTGTTATTTTGTGTATAAATAAAGTAAAAAAAAAAAAACAGTTGGCACTCGCACGATTAATCGCCAAGTCTTGTTTGTTAAGGAAAATTTTTGTATAAATAAAGAATTTAAAAAAAAAATAGCGCACTACAGGTAACTATATGCAACTGCATGCATGGAGAAAATGATGATGTCTGATCAAATTTATGCTAAAACAAAATCCT